>JACEIK010007626.1:13654-31412 GCA_018107945.1 Datura stramonium | reverse complement strand
ACTTTTTGAAACACGCCTCCTCCTTGTGTTTCTTTAATCATTGAGGGAACGGGGGTGGAGGTCTTTCTGGTTCAGCATCCTTGTTCTTCCCCCTCTCATCCTTTTGCTCCCTCTCCGTTTCTGCTGCTCCCGGCTGTTGAGGTGGTCTCTCTGGTTCCACCTCCTTCAGCTGCAAACCACTCCTCGTGGTCACTGCATTTACCTGCTTGATTGTTTAGAATAATATGGATATCTTATATGATTGTAAATGAGGTTTGGGAAGCTCAATGCGATAATTATCATGGTGAGAGTTAAGGGTTTTTGAGATAAACAATGCGTGCTGATGTGGTGTCATATGTGTTATCCTAATGATATACATGATGAATTGTGCCAATGATTGTTGATTTATATATTTTGTTGAGTGGTCACTTGAGTTAACTGAGTGAATTTGCATGATAAATATGTTGCTTATTATGGATTAATTAGTTCTTTCCAAATGGTCAAATGGGCAGATGAGATATAACATATGAACGCTATATTGAGGATCCGTGGTTGATAAATGGGTTGCTGGAGTTGTCATACGAGTTGACTGGTTGATATCATGTTGCATATGTTGATGAGTGAGGGATAATAGATTCTTATCATGTTACGAACATGAATGAGATTACTGGTATATCTTACCCTGAGATATGAGTATTTGGATAACGATTCCTGCCTTGGTTGATGATGAATTACCTTACTCCCTTTCCATACCGGGTCTAGGGGTATAGTCTATTCTATAATATACTCTTCTTCTATCTATGAGTGGCTCATGCCCGAGGTGAGCATTCGGGTGAGCGGTATGAATGGATACAAAGATAGGTATGATGAGAGGTTCATACAACTGGGTGTACAGTACATAAATTTATAGAGTCCCCTGCAGCTCATGACTAGAAGGGTAGAAATAAGACCCTCTAGCATGTGTGTACAGTGATGTGACAGAGGCGTGTGCTCGGTACATCGCTGATGATTTGATTATGAAAGAGAGCAATACAGGTATGTCATAATATACATATGGATGTGAGACAAAGATCAGTACATGTATGTTTGTTATACATACAAATGTGTGATAGAGTCTAGTAATAGGTATGACACCGATATGTGTATAGATATCGGATGAGATAAAATTAATAATGATAGGTTTAATTACTGTGTGTTCAGCGTGCATTTGATCTGTTGCATAATTGTATCTTACTCCTATCGTAAGCCTTGGTATTTTGATGAATTTATTTATGAATGAGTTAATGTTTGTATTCAAAATTATTGAATCAATTTGATTTAGGTGTTGTTGCAGGATTGATCCTGACTGTGAGAATATTTCATGAAAAGGGAAATAAAATGAATAATTGTTATAAGATGAAAGGTGGTGAAGTTTATATCTAATTGATTGTAAATTGATACTGTTCGGACCAAACTACACGCAAGTGCACGTGGTCGTACAAGTAGTAAAGTGAGTATTTCAAGCCAAGTATCGATCCCACAGGGACTGAACTACGGTAGTAATTAACCTAATTGTTAGTGAACAATATCTCTATGAATGTAGACAACCGAAAAAATATTGTTTTATGAGTCAATATTAATAGTTAATAAGAACCTAAGTAAAGATTGTAATTTAAAGTCTGAACAATAGCAATGAGCAAGCTGAGGTTAAGGAAAGCATGCAGGGATGTAATTTCTTAATTCAAATCAGTCAATCTTCCCTTCGGTTGTTAGTCAGGAATTAATTGCCTATGGATTCGATCTTTCGACTCCTATCCAATTAAAGAATCATGAGACCTTTATTCTACATTTCTGTGATATAAGAACCCCATNAAGTAGAATTCATACAAGCAATTGAAATTAAAGAGAAAAAGGAAGAGAATTAACCCTAGAATTTCGTCCTCTCAACTGCCTGCTAACCACGTTCTTGCTCTAAAATGTCAGAATGTTTAAAATAAAACCTAAGTGTGCTATTTATACTAGTGGGAATTTTTCTCGGAATAACAAGCAACGTGGCACGGAGTGTATCGTGGAGCACTATCTCCGTGCCACGGTGCAATCGCGGATCCCCACTGGAACTCGGCTCCCAGGTACATGCACCTCAGCGTGGCACGACATGTATTGCGGAGCATTGCCTCCGTGCCACGGTGCTATCGCGCACCTTCATTGGAACTTGAGGTTTCGGGTAAACACCCTTAACATGACACAGAGTACATCGCGGAGCACTGCCTCCGTGCCACGGAGGTAACGCACACCTCCACTGGAATTTGACACACTTTATCCTCCCAGGCAGAATGCCTCCGCGATGGTAGCATGACACGGAGTCATCGCGAAGCCCCTATTTTTGCCAACTTCCCTTGTCAACTTCCACTTCTTGCTTGCGAGTCCATTCCCGCACTTCACCAACTTGTAGATTAGCTTCCAAAAATTCCTTCTAACTGCAAAACAACACTAATCATGTTGGTTAGTATAAATTCACATGGAGGTAATTCTGACACCTCCACTGGAATTTGACACACTTTATCCTCCAGGCAGAATGCTTCCGCGATGGTAGCATGACACGGAGTCATCGCGAAGCCCCTATTTTTAAGCAACTTCCCTTGTCAACTTCCACTTCTTGCTTGCGAGTCCATTCCCGCACTTCACCAACTTGTAGATTAGCTCCAAAATTTTCTAACTGCAAACAACACTAATCATGTTGGTTAGTATAAATTCACATTTACCTAAGAATAACATTAGAATGTACACATAACAATAGATAAACAAGTAGAAATGAAGTATTTGAGTATCACTTGGGCATGAAATTATGCCCAAGATCACTTACCCCACACTTAAACTTTGTTCGTCCTTGAACAATACTCTCATATCTCATGGAATTGAAACCCACGCATAGCTAATTGGCTCGACTCATTCAAGCTACTAGCTATACGGATTATTTAAGATAGCAAATCATCAAGAAAACATGCATGGTTTCATCAATAAAATGAAGTACACCACATTAAGACCTCCTACCTCAAGAATCGATTCTCGATCTTGGAAAACTATGCAAATCAATTGATCAAGACATCCAACACGAATTTTTATCTATCTGCCACATGTGTCCTCAACATAAGAGAATTACCCCATGTGCACTTCATAAGATTTCAAAAGCACTACATGTAGGGGTATATGAATACGATTACGCCCGCTCTCCCAAAGAATTCACATGCATCATGTCGTGAACCATAGCTTGCCTCTAGTGTTTTACTCCTTAATTAATATATGGATGCGTGATGTAAGATCACGTAGGACTTAATGGGTTAAAAATGTATGCTAAGGAACTAGTAAACATCACAACTAATAATAGCAACTAGCTTCCTTAAGTGTTTTTCAATACATCCCACCTTCATTACGGACATTGCTTCTTCCTCCTCCTCTCATTCTGAATTGTTCTTTCTTTGTTTTTGTTCCCATTTCTTTAAGCACACTCGACTTACTAACAAAGAGTATTAATGCATCTTTATTTTTTTTTTCTCATTCATTGATTTTTTTACTTACTATTAATTAATCAATTTCAACAATTGCACCTTTGTCCTTTCTTTAAGCCACAACTTCCCGCTTTCCTTCCGTCTCACACTTCTCACTCTCTTCGCTCTTGGGGAAACTGTTTTTCTTAAGCGCTTAAGAGTTTAGGATCAAATTCACTGGCTAATGAAAAAAAGGATTAAGCTTTGTTTGTATCTCTCAAAGAATAGGCTAAAGGCTCAATAGGGCTAACTAGGATGTGAAACATTCAAGGTAGGTATGACGAGAGAAACTTTCGATTCATTCAAATAAATGCTTCAAGCATCCTTTCCTACAATCCACATCATTCATTTCGCTTAGTATACACACTATGAAAGTTCTAATACTTCAAAATAAAGCATTGGAATAGTCAAACCTAACCTCACACCTACCGCACATGCTCAACATAAGACATATTCACAAAAGACTTTTCAATCGCTTAATTACAAGAATTCATTATTAAGCTTCGATCACACCGAATTGAATTCCATGGCCTAGGTATCTCAACATAAGTTTTAACACATTTGTGTAAAGTGCTTTTCATAATAATCACACTTACATCATACAATCTTGTGTAATAGACGCAAAGAATTTCAACCATTAATTTCTTAGCTACACAATTGGGAAACAAACAAAAGAAAGAAGAAAAAAAGAAAACAACTCCTATCGACTACATTTCCCTTAAGACGGTCGCCATATCCATCCATCATAGGGAATAGTCGCTATCTATGAGTCGGTTCACTGGGACTATTCTCGGGTTAAACACCGAAAACAAAAACCGAGAAACCCAACATAAAAAATTTCAAACAAAAAATTTTTCTTTATAGAAAAAGATAAATATAATTGAAAAATATTTACACATCACACAAAACAGCACAAAAAGATTATTACAACACCCACATCAGTTACTGAACATGAAACACAGAGTCACAGGGTCACAATTTGCACAATCACAAACAAACATAAACACAAAAACAGTTCTACTACTCCCACCCCACACTTAATCGAACATCGCCCTAATGTTCACATAATTTGCACGTAACAATAAAGTTTGGGTGAAATTCCCCTGATCAATAAAATATGCACTTCTCATCAAGTGCCAGCGCTTCATCTCCAAGATCATAATCGCCCCCGCCGTCCTCCTCCGACTCAACGTTTGAGTCCTCCCTGCAGTTCTCATGAGTAGGGACGTCATCATCCACGGGCTCCATAAATGTGGGCCCCACTCGGCATAAAGCTCGGGCATGATCATTGAATGGTAATTCAACCTCGAGCTACCACAGCTCATCCTTCGATGTGGGCCTTCCACCGATGCGCAACTGCAATATCCGCATCCTATGCAGCGTGGGCCATGTATTGATCATCCCGGAGCATGTCGCTCGACTAGTGTGAGTACAGGCCTGCAGTGTCAGGTGCCTTGGTTTTGTAACATCCAAGGCACGCCTATAAATCTGAGGGATGTAATCTTAGGCCTCCTCAATACCGTGGCCCTCAGAAAGTGGTAAGTAGATCACCAAACCCATATCTATGCCCCCGATGCAGTCGGGCTCTCTTCATGGCGAGATGACACTGTCTCCCAACATTGATTTCAGCCCTTTCATCAGCGCATACAACAGACAAACACTATCCTGGGTGACATCAGTCATGTGCACCCCCCATGATCGACACGAACAAATAATTTTCAACCCATCCTGGCCTCTCTGCCTACATCTCGGGGAATAGGGAAATGTCTGGTGGTAGCCCCTTTCCTTAATTCCTACCCCACCCGGATATCGATCGGGCTCATATAAGGTGCGTCTGATATCCGCGTAAGGTGGAGTGATGTTCAGCCTAATTTTGGTGACATGAGCGTCTCGTGTCCCGCACCCCCAGATTGCATTCAAATGGGCGGGGTTCAAAGGTGACCACCTGCCCTCTAATCTTGATGGTGTGGCTGCACAAGGTCGGGTTCCAGTTAACATAGAACTCCCGGATAAGATGGAGATTGCCACTCCCTAGGTCCTTCAAAAATGAAGTTTAGACCCAAGAGTGTCAATCCTGTGTACAACTACGGAATTCCTTTGCCAAAGGGTTCTCGTGGCTATCTCGGCTCCTCCGAAAGTACTTGGTTTCAGTGTTTGGCATACCATTTCTTCCCCTCTTCCGTCACCCATCTGGTTCCATATTGTCAACGCGTTCTCGAGGAACTGCTGGTGCTGTTAAAATGCTGCCCTAGTCTCACTTCTTTCTTCCTCGGCGCCAAATATGGATGCGCCCTTGCCTTTGTCCTCGTTTCCCGACATTGTTCCCTGCCATTCAAACATACAGTTCCAATGTTATTCAAGCCATACTATCCTTACGACCAAGGTTGGGCGAATTTGATCACTCCCACACTTAGTTTTAGCCGCAATCAACACAATTCGATAAGACATCATGTTTTTATTTGCAATTTTTAATTTCAACCTTCGCAGATTCATACAAGTCGATGGAACAATTACTTTTTACTACTCAGATTTCATACAATGAATAAAAATTTCTCCATCGATTCAATTATATCATCATGAGCACGTTGCAATTCTTAGCACAATAATCTATGTTAATTCTCCATTTACATTCTCCTCGAAAATCCATCTTCTACCATAGCATAATCAATTTCACCAATATATTTCACTTCAAACAACATGCACAACCCAAATTATCCACATTTTAATTCATTTCTTCTTTCTTCCTATTCAATCCTCAACTCCTAGTTATGAACATCGTAAGAATTTCAACAATCATGCAAACTAGTTCATCTACTCACAACTATACTATGAACATCATTAAATCAAAACTCACTAATTACAAACTTATTACTCACTTAGGGAAAGGTTTCATCCCAAAAACATGTTCAAGAATCGAAAAATTGAGCAATAATAAGAACAAATTAAAGAACATACCTTTACTTTGATAAAATTGAAGAAAGATCGAAGAAATTTGCTCACTATTCGTAAGCACTGCTGGGGGAGAAGGGATTTTGGGGTGTGGGTCGCGGAGCAAATGAAGGAATGGGGAGAAGGGATTTGGGTTAAAAAGGGGGTTTTCACGCGGGTTTACCCGGTTACTCGAGGTGACCCGATGCGAAAGACATCTTCCAACGTGTCACGGAGGCAAACATGGAGGCCCTCCTCCGTGACATGGAGCTACTCCATAGGTGTTGGAATTTTAAAAAATTTTGAATACCTTCAACATGTCACTTGAGGATAACGCTGGAGGCCCTCCTTCGTGACACGGAGCCATCACGTAGGCTCACTGGAATTTTCCCAGATTTTATTTCTTACCTTGATTTTTTTTCCTTTTGCACGTTTTTTGTATTTTGGCCCTCCGTTCAACCAAAAATCATTCAACCACAAGAAACAGAAATCATAGGCTCCTCTCAACTATTTTTATTTTATTCTTTTTTTTTTTTCAAATAATCTTAACTCTTCTAATACAACACATCTACGGGATGCCTCCTGTGCAGCGCCTGGTTTATCGTCGCGGCTCGATGCTATTCATCCTTAATCATCCTCTAGAGTGATAGACGTCTTCTCTCGAATAATGTCTTCACCCCCAATAATGCTTACATCTTTGCCCGCTCACCAAAAAAATGTGGCGCTTCTATCTTCTTGCAAAATTCCACTGCCCCGTGTAGGATCATTATCACCAATTTCAAACAACCCTGACCACTTGGACCGCAACTTTCTTGGAAAAATCTTCAACCTTGAATTAAACAACAACACTCACTGCCTCGCCCTGGCCAAAGATCCGATGCACCATATGCCTATCGTGCCACCTTTTAGTTTTCCTTGTAGCATTTGGAACTTTCATAGGCGTGCCATCGAAACTCATCAGTTCTGCTGAGTTGCATCAACCTCTTCTTCCCTCGCTAGCCCGGATCCATGTTTAGCTTTCACTACCCAAAGCTCGATGTTCCCAAATTCTCCAACCACCTCTTTGCTTCCCAACAAAGGAGAATGGTAATAATGTAGCCTCACATAGTCAGATGATACTCCAGTGGGGATGGGAAGTCACTTATCTCCAAAAATTTTTGGAGATGTTGTTGTGACTTTAAGGAGGGAGACTCCGAATTTTCCGCCGGTGAAATAACCGCACCATATTCGCTTAAGCTCGAACCTCCCTCCCGGGCCTGTGTCTGTGAATACTGGATGTTACATTATTTGCATGTAGGATTGCCACTTCGCGGACCGGTCTTGCTTTCATCTCTTCGGGCATTAAAACTTCCTCACAATAGGTGGATTCGCGTCGCCTGCACTGCTCCTCGTCTTAGCAACCGGCAGCTTCTTCTCTAGAGCTTCCTTCTTGGCGATGAAATTTTCTCTGGCTGTATAAATGAATCGACCAACTCCTGTCTCTTGCCAGCATTCAGAAAATTCAGTACCTGCAAGAGAAAGACTAAGATCAAGTTGTCAAATACTTATATTGAATTTGTAACCAACATAAGAAAAATTAATTTACAATTGCCGCTCCCCGACAACGGCGCTAAAACTTGTTCCGACAAAACTAAATGCAAGTGCACGTGGTCGTAAAGTAGTAAAGTGGTTTATTTCAAGCCAAGTATCTATCCCACAAAGGATTGAACTATGGTAGTAATTAACCTAATTGTTAGTGAACAATATCTCTATGAATGTATACAACCGAAAAATACTGTTTTATGAGTCGATATTAATAGTTAATAAGAACTCAACTAAAGATTGTAATTTAAAGTCCAACAATAGCAATGAACAAGATGGAGGAAGGCAAGCATGCAAAGATGTAATTTCTTAATTCAAATCGCTCAATCTTCTCTTTGGTTGTTAGCTGTGGAATTAATCATAAAAAATTCCATAAAAGACTAATACGACTTTCAGATATATTTCTATTCTGAATGTAAATCTTCTCTCAATTTTCCCAACTAAGAAAAGATCATATCCTACCAATTCACATCTCTGGCCCAATTAATTTCCTTTTAAGAATCAAAATTGGATTTCTAAGATATACATTAACATTGGCCAAATATTAATGTAGTAAAAACAAGAATTGATAGAACAACCATTATAGAAAAGATGAAAACTGAAATGATTAATAATTACATGCCTCTACAGTTATCCTTAACCTCATAAAGAGGTGAATTAGCCACTCATTTTTTATGGATTACATTCAAACAAGTAGAATTCATACAAGCAATTGGAAATTAAAGAGAAAAAGGAAGAGAATTAACCCTAGTAATTTCGTCCTCTCAACTGCCTGCCAACCACGTTCTTGCTCAAATGTCAGATACTTTAAAAAAATAAGTGTGCTATTTATACTAGTGGGAATTTTTCCCGGAATAACAAGCAACGTGGCACGGAGTGTATCGCGGAGCACTGCCTCCGTGCCATGGTGCTATCGCGGACCCCCACTGGAACTCGGCTCCCAGGTACATGCACCTCAGCGTGGAACGACATGTATCGTGGAGCATTGCCTCCGTGCCACTGTGCTATCGCGCACCTTTACTGGAACTTGAGGTTCCGGGTAAACACCCTCAATGTGACACGGAGTGCATCGCGGAGCACTGCCTCCGTGCCACGGAGGTAACGTGCACCTCCACTGGAATTTGACACACTTTATCCTCCCAGGCCGAATTCCTTCACGATGGTAGCCTGACACGAGCCATCGCGGAGCCCCTATTTTTGCCAACTTCCCTTGTCAACTTCCACTTCTTGGTTCCGATTCCATTCCCGCACTTCACCAACTTGTATATTAGCTTCCAAAAATTCCTTCTAACTGCAAAACAACACTAATCATGTTGGTTAGTAAAAATTCACATTTACCTTAGAATCACATGAGAATGTACACATAACAATAGATAAAAAAGTAGACATGAAGTATTTGAGTATCACTTGGGCATGAAATTCTTCCCAAGATCAGATACTATTTTTTATGATGTTAGATCTTGTGTAGCTGATGAGGTATTGAAAGAAGTAAGATTGTCAGCAAAGTCCAGCTATTTCCTAGACAAGTACCATTGCAGCAATAGAGTTTTCATTGAGACGAGACCATGAAAACAGTCAAGTTACCGTTGCAATGAGGCTTAAACAATGTGCAGGCCAACCTTTGTGGCTAAGCTAGATAAAGAAATATGGATGCATTGTTAAATAACTATCATAAATGAAGAGTAAAGAAATTGTCTTTATAAATTGTTGAGTAGTTGTCTAAACTTAATTATTAATTGCATATTAATCTTATGTTGTTGTGTAAACTAATTGTAGTCAGTTAATGATGTCTACCAGTATGTGTGGTGTACTAATACTACCTTGCTACACCTTTTTGAATGTAGGTTGTGGCAGGTGAATTGCAGTTTCATGATTGACGAGGCAATACTCAGCATCAACTTTTGTAATTTCTCTGTCGGTGAAGCTGTATCTTTTTATTTATCGTTGTTTCATTTACAGCTCTTGTACCTGTCTAGAATAGATATTGGGAGATTCAAGGTGTTTGGAAAATATTTTACCGAATTTTCAACACATTGTTGATTTTTGGAAAATTTATGAGAGTTGTAATTATTACTTTACATTGTTCAAAAAAGGGTTCTCCTATTGAGCTGGAGTCGATGTAGGTGCCTGTGTGACCCATCCATTTGGGGTCTTGAGAAGTTGGTATCGGAGCGTCTAGGTTACCGGTCTCATAAGTACAAGAGCATTGTCTAGTAGAGTCCTGCAGATTGGTGTGTATACGTCCACGTTTAATCTTAAGAAAACTATAAGACATCAAGAAAGTTCTCACTTTATTCTTTTCTACCGTATTGTTCGAATGTGTCGATTACCTAGTTGAGTCCAATTGGTATTTGGAAGATTCAAACTGGTATCTCAACGGGCTCAATTAGTATCTATAAGATTCCAATTGGTATTTGGCGACGTAGCCATATTGACATGTGAGTTGATGATGAAGTGTGAAATGTTAGTGATAATGAAGTATAATAATGGTGGCAAAGGGAAATCAATGTTGACCAGAGGGACGAATAACCCTGTTTGGGTTTTGCTCAACGAGATTCACTACAGCAAGGTGTGTCTTGCCGTCGTGGACATGCTACAATGAGAAGTGGACCGCCACATTGGGTTTGTTTCATGACTCGAACATAGGCCCGAATCGAGACACGGGACAAAGAACCCCGAGAGGATCCAAGTCGACCCATGGCATGAACATGACATCTAAATTCAACATAATAAAGCAGAAGACTAACACCGATTCAGGTACAAGATACTATCATTACCGCTTGGATAATTAGACATATATAATATAGAGAAAGTATGAAAATATCATAATACCTGAATACATAACACAAGGATGAAACTAAATACATGGTATGTCTGAAAAGCTTCTACTGCTGACAAGTTTGTCACGACCCGAGTTAACACCCTAGCTATAACATGGACAAGGAACCCCAAAAGGCTCCCAGTCGACCCATGGCATGTTTATAGCATAACACTTGACAACATAAGCAACTGACAAAACGTAACTGAGCGGAAGCTAACTTTAAAAGCCAAGATTAACATTTAAAGACAAAATCTAACAAAACATAATACACAAACTGAATCTAATTACACATGTCTGAAAGCCTCTACTAAACTGATGAGTTGTTGGGATAGGTCCCCAGCTACCTCTCAAGTCTGAAAACTAAAATACAACTGAATAAGAACATAGAGCTCGTCCTCAAGAGATGAGGACTTATCGTAATCCGCAGAGAAAGGGTGAAGAAGCGTGTCTAATTGCGGGGATGAGTCTGGATACCTGAATCTATATCATTACACAATATAGCAGAAAAAGGAATGACGTCAGTACTTGGAATGTACTGAGCATGTTGGGAAAACGTAAACAACTAAACATATAAGTATACAAGAAGGAAGTAACAGAGTACATCAACATATAGTTGATTTAGAATGCAATGATCGTCTTCTGAGTCACATACACATACATGTACATGAAAATTTCATTTGGAACTCAGATTCTGGTACATCATCAAATTCAGACACAAGGGTCAAGTACTGAACATTTAATGAGAGTCGAAGCTAAGGCTGGTATCACACTCTACACTAGATAACTGTTGATAACTGAGTCTGCATCTCATTATAATATATATGTTATAACTGAAGTCTGTATCATACGAAACTGAATCATGTTGATAACATAACTAAGGAAGTCATTCTCTACTATGGAAAGTCCCAACTAAACTGAGAGAGTCATTCTCTACTATGGAGAGTCCCAACTGAGCTAGGGAGTTACTCTCTGCTATGGAGGATTCCAACTAAATGAGGGAATCACTCTCTGCTATGGAGGATCCCGACTAAACTATGGAGTCACTCTCTGTTATGGAGGATTCTGACTGAACTACGGAGTCACTCTCTACTATGGAGGGTCCCAAGATGACCAAGGGAAACATTCTCGGCTATGGAGAGTCCATGGATGACTAGAACATAAGGAGTACTAATCTGGCATTATACATGTGGTCTATGCTACTATAGCTAGTCAAAAACATGAACATTCATTGGTTTCCTCATACAACATTCATTTCGAAAGGATTATGGCTACTTTCTACTAACAACAAGTCCAACAGTCTAAAATATTATTCTCATGCTTTATCATCATAATTCATGTCGTCATAATGCCAAGTCAATATTGCTTCAAACATCTTACATTAGCGAGCATCTATAGATTCACATCATGCATTACATTTCCACAACGTTCAAGTTACGAATTCATATCATTAAACATATAACATAGGGTCATGTATGGTCCATAGGTCCAAATTACACTTTAGCATAGATACATTATTTCACATACTTAGATTTACGGAAACCCATAGACTTAACTCATACCTCACACATTTACAACGAATTCATGGGAGAAGCATATATTTTCATTTCATAAGTCCCATTTCATAATTCACTCCAATTCATGAGAAAGGTGCAATAATTAGGCCATTATCATTGCTTTACCTCATACCCAAACCAACTCCATTGAAAACATAATGAAAATACGTATTTTACCTTCAATTGATCAAGACCATACACTATAATCTCATATCAACATATTTAACAAATAGTATATTCTAATCATTAGGGAAATTCTTACGATCTTCACATATTTTATACATGGATAAGAGTCATTGATACAATTGAGTGGACAATAATAAAACCGTGATCATCGTTCAAGTCATCTCATGAAGAAATTTTATATTTCACCATCTAATATATAATTCAAGATATTCAATTAATTTCATAATCATAGTTAGCTTATAATCCTAGTGGGTTTTAGAATTCAAGAAGAAATAGAAGAAATCACCCATTAATCAAAACCCTAGGTCATGCTTTTTTGAAATAATTGAAATTGGGTTTTTTTGGTAAAACATTTTGGGGCACAAGGATGGAAGAATATCCTTGTTGAAAAACCCACATAATTACTTCGAAGTATTTCCCACATGAACTTGACCTTGAAGCCTTCGAAGAATCCCTTGAAGAATCCTTGAATCTTGAAAGAAAGAGGTAAGAAGGGTTTGAGAGTTATTTGATGTAGAATGAGGGTTTAGGCTAGTTACCCCCTTAAAAACGTCCCATACCATACTCAAAACGACGTAGTTTAGGATTTAGGAGCATAAGATTTTACGAAAACACCCCTAAAAACCCGCTGGAAAAATCATGCTACCAGACCCCCATGGGACACTCCACGAGTCATGGGCTTGACAACGACTCGTGGTGTCAAGACGTGGAGTGCACTGGAGTTTTCTCAAAAATCCTTCAAAACTACCGATGACTAACTCCACGAGTCGTTCCTTGACGTAACGATTCGTGACTCCCTCATTTCAACTGAAGCTAACAAATCTTGATCTCTCATCCCACGGCTTGCACAACGAATCGTGGCTGGATGTAACGACTTTTCCTGACCTCCCATTGTTTCCACCGTCCCACTTGCATTTTCTCTAGATTTCACTCAACGACTCTCCAGGATGACTCATTACTGAACTTAATGATTCATCAAGTATCCTGTCCTTTGGCGTCTTGACATCTCCGGCTACTGCTAGTGACAAGGACCCCACGACTCGTCTCCTCCCCACATGAGTCGTGACCTGGGTCATTACTTAAAAACTATAAACAGAACTTCATGAACTGCTTGCAATGAGTCTCACCACGAGTCGTGGTGTCATCCACTAAGTCGTACCTCGACTAGTTCTGAGGTAAATTTTTCACTTTCCTTCCAGTGTTCTCATCTTAAGTTTGGGGTCCGTTCTTAGAAACTTTTGGGATGTTTCCAAGTTGATAAGACAAGACCCTAACTAACTCACTACAATCTGAAATCGAAAATTCTAAATACAGCTAATAAAGGGCCCTCGGAAGATGAGGACTCATCAACTGATACTGGGAGATGCCAACACTAAGAGTCTGGCTAGTGGCGGGACTGAGCTTGAATATCCGAGCCTATATCATGAAATAATACAGCATAGAGTATGCGGTCAGTATGTGGAATGTACCGAGTATGTAAAGTAAGTAAAACCTCTAAGTAAGTAAAATTTGTGATCATACATAAGATAAACATTTCATTGCACGAGTCTGAGAGTAGGACTGGCATTCTATTATCCAAAAATATGAATCATGCTTAAGTGAGTATCGTAACTGAATATCATAATTGAATCGAATGACTAAAAGCTGAACAAAATGATAATCATAAGTAAAACTAAATACTGGGTCAAACCTACTGGAAACATAATAACATGACTGATGAACATGCACAACTGAAATCATGAGGAACAATGGGAGACTCAACTTATAAGCGACATTACCACGATAGAGCTTACGTGGTCCCGACTATTACACTCAAGTGGGCAGAGCGGTCCAAAGACTTGCCAAGGCTAAGGACGCTACCATGATATTGATGTCAAGCTAAAGGACCCTTGGAAGCAGGGGAAGCTCACAGGGGAGGTCCTAAATAATCTAAATATACCTACGTTGGCACGTAGTTCTAAGGCATAGGGACCCTTAGCCTACTCGGTGCTAGACACTACTCCCAAAAACATGCATATGCACTCCATCATTTTTCAATGAAGCTGAACCATCGTATAGAGAAGAAGATGAATTATAACAGACATGCATAAATTTGAAATCATAACATGAAGCTTTGGGCTCAAACCATACCACAAGCTGAAAAATAATGGGAATCTAGACTCTAAATCCATGTGGTAATCTAATAACATGAAATTTAGATAAATCATGACACATACTTGATCATATGGGCTTCCTAATACATAAACATGCTTTCCATAGACTTGATCATTTTAAAACATGAACATGGACATGGGAAATTGGAAAACATACTTTTATCATATACATCTCATCATGCTTGAATACATGTCTCATAGATCTCAACTTTCATGAACTTCCATGCGTGGGCATCATAATTTATAAAACTTGAAAACGTAATTTATAATTGAAAACATTGTAAAATATGCCCATTAATCATAATTCAACATTTGAAACATGCATAGATCATACCTATGATTTATACTTAGGAAATTGTCCTGTTGGGTTAAAACCCCATAGATTCATCAACTATAATTTTCATAAAATTGAAGAGGGATTGGGCACAGGCGTGGATAAATACACCCATTCATAACCCTACATACCTGGATAAATATGATTATACAACCCTCTTGAATGCCCAAAGGAAATTTGGGGAAGAACTTGATGAATCTAGGCATGATCACCCTTAGGAGTTTGTAGACTTGCATGCATTAAAGAGAATAGGCTTAGAATGAATTTACCCATCTTAAAACACACCTTTCAGAGCTTAAAACGACATAGTATAGGCCTTAGGAACTCAGGAATTATGGAAAAACCCTTAATAAATTCACAGGAAAAACTCACTGCTAGTCCCAACGAGGGACTGGACGACTCATCCCCAGCACCATGACTCGTGGTATGCTTCTCATTGCTAAAACTTGAATTTCATCATCACTGGTCACCACGAGGGACACCATGGCTTGTGGTGTACACGACGACTCATGGTGACTAGCTCTTAGGTACACTATCCAAACTCTTCGACCTTTAATCAACTCTTGACCACGGCCAACATAACGAATTATGGTGTTGACCATGACTCGTGGTCACCCCAAAATCCAAAAATTCTACCAAGTCCACCCTACTTCCCATGAGGAACTTAACGACTCGTGGTGCACCTCACGGGCCACTGGACGACTCATCCAGTGACCTGGTGCAGAAAATCCTATTTTCTCCATTTTAACCCTAGGGTCTGATCCTAGGGCTTTTGAGGTATTTTAATATCTCTCCCTTGGGAACATTTATCCTCGAATGTGGTATATCATATTGAAAAATTGAGAAATGCAATCGTCATATTCAAATACTTAACATTTAACTTGAAAACTGACGGAGTGACTAACTCCGAGATGAACTACATAACTGAACTGAATTCTTGGATCATACATTCATACATTGACTCCAAAGAAGCGGGGGATATGAACTGAACATGAAATTGAATAGAGTACTAAGGAGAAAATTGATACCTCAAGATGAAACTGAGCCGGAAGGGAATAGATCTTCGGCTTCCCACATAGCTCCCTTAACATGTTGATTCCTCCACAAGACCTTGACTGAGGCCACTTCTTTGTTCCTTAGCTTCTGAACCTGACGATGAAGTATTTCCAGCGGAACCTCCTCATAGCTAAGGCTATGCTTCACACCCACACTATATACCAGGAGAACCAAAGCTGGGTCAACCAAGCACCTCTTTAAAAGCGATACATGGAAGACTGGACGAATTAAAGCTAACTCTGAGGGTAACTTCAATTTATAGGCCACCTTGCCAACACGTCCTACAATCTAGTACGGACTAACATAATGGGGACTGAGTTTCCCCTTCCTTCCGAACCTTATCACTTCCTTCATGGGAGATACCTTCAGAAACACAAAATAATCAACTTCAAACTCTAGTTCTCTCCTCTTCACATCCCCGTAGTACTTTTGAAGACTCTAAGCTGTTTTCAACCTTCCCTTATGAGCTAAACTTTCTCCATGGCATCATGGACTGAATCTGGTCCTATCATCACAGCTTCAATGACTTCAAACCAACCAATAGGTGATCTACAAATTTTCCCATAGAGAGCCTCAAACAAAGCCATATGAATGCTGGAATGGTAGTTGTTGTTATATGCAAATTCAATGACAGGCAAATGATCATCCCAACTACCTTTGAAACCAATCACACACGCTCTCAACAATTTATCAAGAGTATAAATTGTCCGCTTAGCCTAACCATCTATTTGTGGGTGAAATGATTTGCTAAGCTTGACATAAGTACGAAGTCCCTTCTGAAACGATCTTCAAAACTAGGAGGTAAACTGATTACCTCTATCTAATATGATGGAAAAGTGCACCCCATGCAACCGAACTAACTCTTGAATGTATAACTCAGCTTAATCCTCCACTGAATCGATAGTTTTGGTCAATAGAAAATAGGCTACCTTAGTCAACCTATCTACAACCACCCAAATAGAGTCATACTGTCAACAAGTACAAGGCAACCCTGTAATGAAGTCCATATTAATTTCTTCTTTCATGACTCGAACATAGGCCCGGATCGAGAAATGGGACAAGGAACCCCAAGAAGTTCCAAGTTGAGACATGGCATAACCATAGCATAACACTATCAGCATAATAGTTAACAAAAAACATAACTCAGTGGAAGCTAACTGAAAAGTCTACTTTAAAACCCAAAAATAACAAATCTCATAAAACATTAATACAAAGCTGAATCTATCTAACAAGTCTTAAAGCCTCTACTAAACTGACGAGTTGTTAGGACAAGCACCCAGATAACTCCTAAAGTTTGAAAACTGAAACACAAATGAAATATAAAACATAAATTTCATCCTCAGAAGATGACGACTCACCACAAGCAGTTGAGGTGGGAATGGAGTGTATTTAACCACGTGGTTGTGTCTAGAAACCTGAATCTATATCATAAAATGATATAGCACATAAAGTATGTGATCAGTACTTGGAATGTACCGAGTATGCGGGAAGCGTAAGTAAACTAAACATGTAAGTATATAAGAAGGAAGTAAACCGAATACATCGACATATAACTGAGCTGGAAAACAACAATCTTTTCTAAGATACATATCTATTGACGTGAAGCTTTTATTTTATAACATTTACTGAAGTATAATCAAGCT
>JACEIK010007625.1:42216-61650 GCA_018107945.1 Datura stramonium | reverse complement strand
AGCGATCGAAATTTTTTTTTTTTGTGTGTGTGTATATATATTATAAAAAATTAAATGATGTGGGTTGTTTGAGCATGTATTATTACTGTTGTTGATTGTGAATGTTGTGATTACGTGATTTTTTTTTTGTGTGTGCGCGTATGTTGAGGCCCTTGGGATTCGTGGATACCCAGCGCTGAGAGTAGGTCCGGCTGCAGGGTTGAGTCCAAGGGATAGAATAATTGGCCTATGGTTGAGTTGAGTATGTCTCCCATAGGGCCGTTCTGAGACATGCAAGACGTATGGAGAGGTACATGCGTTCATAGCACCGTATATGTTTGTTCCGCCTTCTTGGGATGGAGATTAGCTCTCCTAGATAGATGGAGCTCTGCTAACTATGCACAGCTGAGAGAGGGTCCGGTAGTGCTTGTTTGATGATGTTGACTGACTGGTGTTTACTTTTGATTTGTTGGGCATCATATTGTGGTTGTTATTTGTGTTATCTATTATCTTATAGCAATGGATGCTAGAGTTGGCTGGTGTTAGTTGAGGTCATTGAGAGGTCTAGAGGTGATGACAGGTGAGCTCTGTTGGCTAGGTACTACTTGTTGCTGTTTATTTTTGGACTTGCCGGGCTTATGGAGGCCAGGTAGGTTTTGTTTGTATGTTTGCTTGTACTTTCCAGTCTTATGGGGGCCAGGTAGGTTCTATATGTTTACTCAAGTTGAATTCTCCTTCTGCAATATCCGGTATATCTTTTGATCTCTCATCTGAGTCTTGCAGTTGTTTCTATCTTTTATACTTGGTATATTATTATACTGATGTCCTAGTCGGGGTACTGCATTCATATTTGTAGGTGATGGTGGGATGGTAGCTCAAGTTCTTGGTTACTGAGTGGAGTTTCAGTTGAGTCGGTGCGCTCCAGGTCTTTTGAAGTTGCCAGAGGATGAGTTATGGGTAGTTCGGGGCCCTGTCCTAGACAATTGATTTCTATTTTATCGTTAGAGGCTCGTAGACTCTGTTGTGGCTGTAGTGTCATTATTGTAGGCCAGGTGGACCTTGTTGTATAGATTGTTTTCCATTCCATAGCCTTGACGGCCTATTCTATTTATTTTTGGTTGGTCAGGTGAGCGAACTTTCTCTATAGTTTATCGTCTTATTCTGATTTTATAGCTGTTGTGTTGCCGAACCTCATTGGTTCTGGCCTTTGTTTTATTTTTGAGCGTCATGTATGCTCATATTAAGGGTGGCACCATGTGCTAGTCACGTCTCCCGAAATTTGAAGTGTGACATATGCTTTGTTTTCTACTTTAGTGATATAATTTTAGACTAGTTACGGTGTTTAGTTATGATTATTCAATGTTATTTGTCGAGCCATGTGTATTATTGTCCTGATAGTGTAGCTTAGTTTAAGTTGAGTTAGAATTTAGGGTCATCTATTCAATAGGATAGCCCTATCATGATGGATATTATTGTTTCTAATTCATGCATTTATTTACCGTTTCTATGTTAATGGAGTGATTTTAGATTAATTTTAATGGTCTAGTCATGCCATCCAGTAGTTCTCTTTGTCGGAATGGGTAAAATTTTATGCTATATTTTTGCCAAAGTGAATAAGATTGATAATCCAAATTGTTGTCGTCCAATTAAGTGTTTCGCGAATGTTTGAGAATATGCGTGTGTAATCTTAGCTTGTGGAGATTTAATTACCTGTAATTTGGACTCAATTAGTGATTTCCTATATCATATATACAAACCAGATTAAATGATTCAAGTTATCCATTCTGCATCTGAATATTTTGAATAAAGGCTTGGTATATTTACTTTTTGGTCAAGTTGTAGTTTATCTAAATAAGGTGCGCAAGGAACTTACCACTAATTGGGTATTTGATATTTCCCTCATTTTTTGAATAAGCTCGTGAGTTTCCATTTCTCTTCCATGTTAGTTCTCCCAAGCCGCACTTAGGCGTTTGAATGGATTCTCTAATTCATTATGCATTTCTGCATGATTAAACCCCGCTAGTATAAGTCAATTAGTTGTATTTTCTTCATTCTTTTTGGTTTTGGTTCTATATAAGTTTGCGCTAGTATAAGTCAATTAGTTGTATTTTCTTCATTCTTTTTGGTTTTGGTTCTATATAAGTTTGCTCAAGTATATTATGTTCTAGCTTTTTGTCTTTTATGCCGATAAAAAATGGCAGAATATATGTATGAGTTTGTTTAAATTTTCATGAGCATGATCAACAATTAAAAAGAAATTCCTTTAGAAATGATAGTTAATATATATAACCTCTTTGTATGTTCAAAATCCTGAAATTCTAAGCCATTTAATTGTTAATCAGATATTTGCTTCTCTTTTCCTTTTCTTTCTATAAGGTTAGATTGAACAATTTAAATGTGGGAAATGTAATGTAGAGTTATGTGACTTTGCCTTGAATTATTTGTTTGTCCATGTGCTCTCACCCTCCTCACCTCCTCAAAATTTAAAGATAAATGATTGCAATATGTATGCACATATATGTGTCAATTATATGCTTTATTGCGGTAGCTTTACGAGCCTTACTTAAATGATCTTTCTTCTCTTGTCCTATTCATAAGTTTTTTTTCTTTGAATATCTTGCTTAAATATACTTTATTTATTTTATTTTGAGCTAACTATTTCTGTAGGAGTTTCCTACTCACTTTGTACTCTTTTTTTGCATACTGTCATATTGAGTCCATATGGACGAATCCCATCCAGAGTTGGGCTGAAAGCCCAAACAAATTTCTTTAGTCAGCCACAAACAGAGAAAGGGAAGCAAATCATTTAGGCCTAAAGCCATGATGAACAGCAGCAACAGGAACAAAAAATGAGCTACAGACTAGCAAAGGCAAAGATTCGACCCAATTCCTCCCAGGCGAACAGTGATAGGAATTGGGTTGAACGCCCCAATATTATTTTGAAGTTTGTGGCGAAACCCAAAATTCTTCAGCATTATTTTTATTTATTTATTACTTGTGAGTCATAACATTATTTATAATTTACTTAATTAATTTCTTTACCAATTTATTTTGCTCCTTGATTTTAAATCACATGAAAATAGGTGTTAAACTTTCTAACTATTTTATTTCCATCAATAATGTTACGGTTCAGATAGGATGAGCTTTGATTTGTGAAAAATTTAGAATCTTTTTTTTAACTTTTCTCGTTCTTTTCTTTTTAAGGCAAAATCAAGTACTCTTTGTGTTCTTATTTTATCAAATCTCTGAAAGATATGAAATATTTTTTGTCTTAATCATTTTTTAAAAAATTATTTTCTTTAGAAGCTAGCCAAATTTTCAGTGGCTAACTGCATTTGCGGATTCTTTCGGGTGCTTAAAACACCTTCCTTGAAGAATTACTTGAACCCTTACTCAAACTCTAATTTTCAAAATAAAGGATTTTTATTGATTAATACCCTTTTACGGTTTCTTAATTTTTTTGAAAAAATTAGTAGCGGCTCTGTTTTTCAACATAAAATAGCACCAAGTTATGAAAAATATTTTGAACTTCGGTTCAAAATTGACGTGTAACACTACCAGATAAGGGTGTTTACGAAATCAGCTTAAATCAAGTTAAAATATCTAAATGAGCAAAATAGAAATTAAGATGTTCAGTTGTCAATTAAAATCTAGTTAAAATGTCCATATATGAATTCTGCCTAGAAAAATTCTTCATGCGCAAGAGTAGGGTGGGCATGGTACGGTATTGAAAACTTTAATTTTCGGTATTTAAAAATTCTATATCATTACCATACCAAATTAGTTCGGTATGGTTCGGTAATTTAACTTCGATATCGATATTTTGCGGTATGGTAAATTGGTGACCATACTTTATTTGACTTCGACTTATATATACTCATGTAATAAAGAACTATGACTTTAATTTTTCAAAAAAACGTCTCAATTATATTAGACTAACAATACCTTCATTAATCAATTGCACAAGAAGAATATTTCAATTACGGTAGAGTAGTTAATTATCTTGAACCTACTCCAAATATAATTCTATTTGGAGTAGGCATAACGGATCAAAACTGTTCAAGAAAATTTAGTACTTTTGGATATTAGATTAGTTTTGATAGCAAAATCCCCTATTATATATAAATTAGCATTAAACTATGTAGGCGTTTGGACATGTGATTTCATGTTGCGATTTGAAATTATGAGATGAAATCAGCGTTTGGACATGCGATTTCATCTCATAATTTCAAATCGTGAGATGAAATCTCAAATTCTCCAAAAAGCTTGATTTGGGATTTCAAATCGTGAGATGGAATTTTTCAATTGCAAAATTTAACCCACAAGTTTATATTTTGTAAAAAAAAAAGTCCATCATTTTATATTTACCAATCATTTATTTAATAAATGCAAACAACTTTTGCCAACTATTATATTATCCATGAGGAGATTGTCCATGCTATGTGGGAGGATTATATTAAAGAGCAGTACACTACAACTCATGTTTAATTTTACTTTTTATTGAACTAAAGTTCAATTCTTAAGTTGTATTTTCTTCTTAGAATGACTTTGTGATAGTGTATTATATTTTTTTATGAATTTTTACTTATTTGGTAAGATTGTATAAGAATTTGGGCAATTTGAATAGTTTTTACAACTTATGGAGTTATTATGTTCATGAGGAAAAACCACAACTTAGATCTCAAATTGCATGTCCAAACAAAACATCAAACTTCATCTCGTATGATTTCATATCATGATTTCATCTCGCATGGTCAAACGGACCCTAAATGTGATGTATTTTGTACTACTAAACTAGTTTATATATTTAATAATGTTAAATTTAATATATATGCATTGTATATATTATTATAAAATTTTGGTGCGCTATTCGATATTTTGGTATTTATAAAATAAATATCGAATACCGTATTAAATACCAAAAAAATTTAAAATCTATATCGAATATCATAATATTCATATCGTAATACTAAAAATTTTAATTTCGATATATATCATAGCATGTCCATCCCTAGATAGAGTCAAAAAATTTAAGCACATGTTGTAATCAAATCAAGGAGGTTCACACGGGATCTCATGGTATAGGACTTTAGGCAAAGAACCATAAACTTTATAAAATAGTTGTTGCTTGATTATATCATAACCTACTCCCTTTTAAATGTCTGCCTATATGTGCAAATTAATATGCCATTTCTTCGTTATGCTTCTTCCTTTGGTTTGTTCTTTTTCTTTTCACAATTCTCTTTTTGGTCCTATTTTTTAATTTTTATTTTTTGAAAAGGCTTTCTTATTTTATATACGTTCCTTCATATTCACGCATATGCACTTTTTTGAAAAAGAAGTTCAACATTTCTTGGATAATACTTTTTCTTTTCTAACGATGCTTAATTGTATGAGAAAGTGCTTTGGTACAATCGAGGACTCACTATTTTATAAATTTTAGATTGGTAAAATGAAACTAAAAGAATATATATATAAATGAAAAGGGAAATTTTTGTATACACTTATAATCTCACTTTTAGTTATAAAACATAGTTATAATTTTTGTATTTATGAAACACAGTAATAATTTTTATTCACGTATACAATAATAGTGTATTTGCATGTATACAATATCTTTGTAGCGTCGCGTGCATAACCATAGTGACATATGTTATATCTGCATGCTTAATAAGTGTATTCACATGTATACAATATCTCTGTCTAACTGTATTTGTGCGTGTTAGGTTGCACGACCTAAGGACTTGTCTTTACTTTTTGTCTATGAATGAACCAAGTCGTCAAACGTGTTCCACTTATGTGAATAAAGCAGTAAGTAAAAGAGACAGTGACTTAGCGTGGAAAACACCCCGCTCTAAAGATGAAAAACCACGACCTATACTCCACAGAATTTTTCTCCAACTTCACTAACTTCAAAGAGCCTCTTCAAACGGTTGATTACAACTTCTTTGCAATCTACAGAATTATAAACTCTAACTCCTCACCGTTAATTCA
Organism: Datura stramonium; assembly: GCA_018107945.1. NCBI lineage: Eukaryota > Viridiplantae > Streptophyta > Magnoliopsida > Solanales > Solanaceae > Datura > Datura stramonium. The sequence goes on along the minus strand of JACEIK010007625.1, from coordinate 55,677 downwards.
ACAACCACAATATCTTCCTAGCAACACTTACCAGAAGACAAATTGTTCTTGCTTCAGTTTATAACTTACTGAAACAAGAGTACAATGATCACGACCCTAATCACAAACTTCTAGTACCAGAATGGCTAACTCTAGCTTGACTCTTTACTAGACAAGTTTGTTGATAATAACCTCACCAAAGCAAAGTGTTATTTTCTCTCCTTTTCAAGTGCACCACACGCTTTCAGAATTCACACTTCTATATATACACAACTCTTCCGCATCTTTGCAGCCCCATTAGAAGTCTACTTCAAGTAAGAATCCTTCTTCAAGTATATCTCTTGGCTTCCTTTGTGTTTTAATCAAACTCCAACTCTTACAAATCAACACATGTAGATATGAATGATTTATTGCTTATCAACTCCAAAATTTTCGCGTCCTTGCTCCTGGATATTTTATCTTATCACAAGTTGTTTAAGCACTTCATTAGACCAGCTTTGTTCACATGTTTCATCATCTTGTCAATCATCAAAACTTCAAAGTCCCAACAAATTTTTCCTTTTTGATGATGACAAACACGATCTCATTTCTACACAGATTCTTCTTGCAAGGAAGACATCTCTCGAATGAAACAGGTTAGTCAAAAGGATTATAAATATTGCATAAGCATGACCAATGTGTTTGCATTTTTCTTCCCCCTTTTGGCATCATTGAAAATCTAAATCCGTGAATTATTGCCATTAAAATATTAAATGACCCTATTTTCACTTGGGCAATCTCAAGACAACCATGATAACATTTTAAAAATAAGAGAAAACATTAACAAGGTAGTGAAAATTAAGCAACAAAAGCAATTCATTTAATCCATGAAGTCTTTAACACAAGAATACACTACTGAAAAATAAGAAACATCCAAGCCTTGACAGCGGGATTAACAAAATAAGGAAAGCAACACAGGGGTTCTAGGAAGGAGGTGCAAAGGAAAGTAATTGAGAAAGACGTATGATGGTTTCAACATTGGCAGCCCTTTCAGATGCAAGAGTCCCCTCTAACTCAGTGATCTTAGCTTCAAGAGCTGCTTTTTCCAAAGCATGAGCAGCTCCAGCAACTTCAAGCTCATCAGTCTTCTCAGCTAAGGCATTACGCATCTTTTGAAAGGGAGTGTCAACCCTTCTCATTGAAGCAGGTAAATCAACATGTTTCACCTCACCCAGGACATCCTTCATAGTTTGGAAGGTCCAAACCTGAACAGGGACTGAGTAGTCCTCAAAGACATAGGACAACCAGAACGCATAAGGAAGGGCATGTCCTTTATCATCCTTGGCAAGAACCTGTTGCATATGTTTCGCCATAAGACTGGGTAAGTCGATCTTAACATCAGTATCAATCAATTCCAATAAGGCTAGGTCAAGATAATTAGTCTCAGTCCTCCTTTCCTTTTTAGGAATGATCATTTTGTGAAAAACATCAAAATATAGTTGATGAAGGGGAGACATTTCTCGTTTCTGAATGCGCCTATGCTGAACAAGTTCAAGTTGTCCTGAGAATTTCCTGCATATGTCCCTAGCAAAGGAAGATTGTCCAGTGGTGGTCATTCAAATTTAACATAATGGTCCCAACCACCATTGGGAATTCCCAAGATACGAGCAAGATCATCAGCAACTAAATGTAGAGAAACTCCCCTAACGGTTGAAGAGAAAAGGGAACAATTCGCACTCCTATTCGCATAGAACTCCACTACCTCTAATTTACAAAATTTTCTTTGAAAATCACCCTGAAGAAACAGGGATGACCAACCTTGGACTTCCAGTTTTTCAAGAAAGATCTCCATTTTCGGACCACCAAAACCAGCTACCACTCTACCCCTTGGAACAACTCGTTTTTTAAAATGGACCAAGTGGGATAGTTAGCTGTCAGTAAGGTCACCAGTATCAAAGCCACCAGCTACATCCCCATTAGAGTCATCTGAATCCGAACCAATAGATGGACCAAGTCGAGTAACTCGTTCCGATGATTCGATTTTTGTAAAAGAAGAAAAGAGCTTATGGGGTGGGTTTGAAGGATGATTTAGGAGCTGGTTTGGAGGTTGGTTTTGACATAGATTTGGAGGGTGACAGTGAAGAGGTTTTAGAAGTAGGTTTTGGGATAGGTTTAGAGGATGCTTTTGGGGTGGATGTTAAAGGATATTTTGAGGTGGGTTTGGAAGAGGGTTTTGGCTTGATTGGTGTAGGTGATGAAGATGTAGCAGTAGGTTCAGCAGGATTTTGCTCTGAAGATGTGGGAGGTTGAAGGGGAGATGGTGATGACCCAAATGTCGTGGGTTTTGGTATGGTTTTCTTGACTACAGTAGACTTGCGAACAATTTTAAGAAAAACATCCTTGGAGGAGGATGATTATTTTGCACCAAAACCAGAGGTAGAAAACTTCTTCTTTTTGCTCTTTTGAAGAGCTTAAGCAAGTTGCTCGTCCTCCTGATGTTTACAGGTACGGGTGAGAGGGGTGCGAGTGGAACTGGTGGGTGGATGTGTTTCATTATCAGACTCATTTTTGGGTTCATCATCAGGAATAATCACAGGTTTATTAAACTTCTTCCTTAACCTAGAGCGTACCCTTTGGGGAATCAAATCTGCAATTGGAGTGTCCTCATTTGTTGCTGATTGAAAAGGGAAAACATCACAAATTTTTAGGGTAGACCCAGTAGAAAATGGAGGAAATATTGTGGAGTGTGAAAATTGAGCTTTAAAGGCATTCCATGCTGCGAAATTAGACATCTTGAATGGAATGTGGGTGGGAATGTTTGCAGAAGAGTGAGGCACTAGTTCTTGAGAGGAAGCTGGCTTCTCAGAGTTATTTGTGGAAGAACTGCTTGAAGAAGAAGAAGATAAATCCATTTAAAATCTTTTTCTTGAGAGGGGTGAAAGAAGTAGTTAGGTATGGATGCCTTTACAACACAACCCAACTTTAATTTTATAGATGGACAAAAGTAGGAAGGTGAAACGTGAGATGTGATTGTTGATCAGGGTGTCAGTGGGAGACGTGATGGTTAGTGGATGGTAGTGGCAGCTTTTTATGGGGGAAGATGAGAGATTTGACGGTTATCATAATGATGGAGGGATGAAGCAGGTAAGCATAGTTGTTTCTCATTTAGCAGTAGAGCATTTAAGTGAAAAGAACATACCTGATAAATGACTGCCTCTAAAGACTTTGATAACCCTACACACGTTAAGATCCAACCCTTGTCAATTAAAATTTTATCATAGACTTGAGACACACAATTAAATGTGTCATTCTAGGATAGTTAACATAGATAACAATAACAAAAGGAAATTGCATAATCTAACCAATCATTGAAGGTGACTTATGCAACCTTAATCATCCCCAATTGTAACCTATTCTTTTCAAAGAGATCCCTTCCTAGTGCTTGGTGAAGATATCAGCTATTTGTTCTTTAGTGGAACAAAACATAATTGAGATATGACCTTTCTCTACATTATCTCTACGAAAATGGTGTTTTATGTCAATATGTTTGGTTCTTTTATGTTGAACTGAATTTTTTGCAATGTTGATGGCACTAGTGTTGTCACATAAGATTGAAACACATTCCACATCAACACCAAAATCCAGTAGTTGTTGCTTGATCCATTGCAATTGAGCACAACATGAACCAGCTGCTACATATTCAGCTTCAGCAGTGGACAAGGCAACTGAGTTTTGCTTCTTTGTGGACCACGAGATCATACATGGTCCAACAAAGTGAGCCATCCCTGTAGTTCTTTTTATATCCACCAAATATCCTGCATAATCAGCATCTGAATATCCTACTAAGGAAAAGTTACTACCTTTAGGATACCATAATCCAAGATCAAGTGTTCCCTTCAAATATCTTAGAATTCTTTTGACAGCCTTGAGATGTGACTCCTTGGGATTTGCTTGAAATCTAGCACACAAGCCAACACTGAAAAAAATCAATGTCAGGTCTACTAGTAGTGAGATATAACAAAGAACCAATCATACCTCTATACTGTGTCTGATCTATGGATGGACCTATTTCATCAAGGTCCAATTTTGTGGTTGTGGCAATAGGAGTGTCAATCTCTTTAGCAAACTCCATCTTGAATTTCTTAAGCAACCCCTTCACATACTTTTGTTGATGTATCATAATTCCAGTAGCAGTCTTCTTGATTTGTAATCCAAGAAAGAAATTTAACTCTCCCATCATGCTCATTTCAAATTCTCCATTCATGAGCATGGAAAACTCTTGAGTCATGTCACTGCTTGTAGATCCAAAAATGATGTCATCTACATATACTTGCACTATCAGCAGATCCTCACCTTTTGTTCTTAAGAATAATATATTGTCAATCTTTCCTCTTGTGTGTCCATGCTCTAGAAGAAATTTTGAAAGTCGTTCATACAGAGCTTGCTTCAGCCCATACAGAGCTTTATCTAACTTGTAGACATGGTTTGAAAATTCAGAGTTTTCAAACCCTGGGGACTGCTTCACATAAACTTCCTCTTTCAAATATCCATTGAGGAATGCACTCTTCACATCCATTTGATAATGAGTGATTTCCTTGAAGGCTGCAAAAGCTATGAGTAATTTGATTGCTTCAAGTCTTGCAACAGGAGCAAATGTCTCATCATAGTTGATTCCTTCTTCTTGACTATACCCTTGGACCACCAACCTAGCCTTGTTCCTTATTATAGTTCCATATTCATCTAACTTATTCCGGAATACCCATTTGGTGCCAATTACATTCCTTCCTTCAGGTGGAGGTACCAAATGACAAACTTTTCTTCTTTCAAACTGATTCAGTTCCTCCTGCATAGCCATAATCCAGTCTTCATCAAGAAGGGCCTCCTTCACCTTTTTAAGTTTCATTTTGGACAGAAAGGCATTGAAGGCACACAGATTCTTTAAGCCTTATCTGGTAGTAATACCAGAAGAGAGATCTGTAAGGACATTTTCAATTGGATGGGAATTCTGATACTTGTAGCTCTTCAGTTGCAGTCCTTGTGAAGCTCTTGTATTTGAGTTGATTTGTTGCAATGATGATGACTCAGATCCATTCCTTGTTGTTCCCCCTGTCTGTAGGCCACCATCTTGTCCCACAGATGAAACAGGTACAGCAACCTGTTCTTGAGTATGTTCTTCATTTTCACTTTCATCCTGCATGTTAGCCTGAAGCAGAACACAAGATTCATTAAAAATAACATGCACACTTTCTTCAACACATTTTTTTCTTTTGTTCAACACTCTATAAGCTTTACTATGCTGAGAATAACCTAAGAAGATTCCCTCATCACTCCGGGCATCAAATTTTCCCAAGTTATCTTTCCCATTGTTATGAATAAAGCATTTACATCCAAAAACTCTAAGATGAGCTATGTTGGGTATCCTTCTCTTTAGTAATTCATAGTGAGTCTTTTCTAACAAAGGTTTATTCATGCACCGATTCAAAATATAGCAAGCAGTGCTTATGGCTTCAGCCCACAGATTTTTTGCAAGATTACTTGCAACCATCATGGTTCTAGCCATGTCTTCTAAAGTCCTATTTTTTCTTTCAACTACTCCATTTTTCTGAGGTGTTCTTGGAGCAGAGAAGTTATGATCTATTCCATCATGGTCAGATCTTATGGAAATTAAGGAAGATCCTAATTTTTTCCATTCTTTTTATAAAGACATAGAAAACATCAAAATCATCATCTTTAGATGCTAAAAATAGAGTCCAGGTGTACCTGGAGTAGTCATCAATGATAACATATATGTACCTTTTCCACCTCTGATTCTTACTCTCATAGGCCCACACAAATCCATATGCAACAGATCCATACACTTGGTTGTACTTACTTGATTCTTTGGTGTAAATGAAGACCTCACCTGCTTCCCCCTCACACGGGCACTACAGACTTTGTCATTTTTGAACTTATTCTTAGGCAGCCCTATGACCATGTCCTTTGAAGAAAGTTTGTTTATCTGTTTCAAACTGGCATGCCCCAGTCTTTTGTGCCAGAGAAGGGAATCTCAATCAATTGCACTAAGGCAAGTCAGATTTGCATCTGGCATTCCCATAATGTCTGCCTTATATACATTTTTGTTTCTGCTTGCACTTAGTACAATTTCTTTTGTATCCAGCCTTTTGACTTTGCAATCTGCAGAAGTAAAGTTTACTTTATTACCTTTGTCACACAACTAAGATATACTCAGTAAATTATGTTTTAGTCCTTCAACATGATATACATCCTCCAATGACCTTCTTTCTGAGCTTCCAATCTTGCCAATCCTTGTAACAGTACCCTTTTTTCCATCACCAAAGGATACATTCTCCCCTTTTAGTGGAGTGAGTGAAAGGAATTTTTGTTGTCATATGTCTTGAACAAGTACTATCCATGTACCAATGCTTTCTTCCTTTCACCCTTACCTGCAAAACAGCTTAGGGGTTAGTTTTAAGAACCCAGACAAGCTTGGATCCTTTCTTATAGAAAAAAGGATGAATCAAGTTTCTTCTTGCCCAGTGTGGCAACAGGTTAGGTGACCTGTTCCAATTAAAATTTTTCTTTTTAATTCCTTTAGCCAACAAGATGCTCCTATTTCTGCTTTTTACTGCAACTGGACATTCAGTGGTAGGGTGACCATGTTGACCACACAGGTAGCACAAATCTTCATAGACATTATACTTCTTTAAAAAACCTATTTCAACTCTCTCATTATGACCATTTCCAATTAGATTATTTATAATCCCAGAGGATTTAGTCCACTTGTTTTCTTTTTCAAGATCACTTTTTAGACTAGAGACCTCCAGATTCAGCTTCCTTACCTTTTCCTTTTCACTAAGGAAATCAATTTTACACTGCTTCAATTCAGTTTCAACTTCAATTTTTCACTGATTTTCTCCTTTTGATCTGAGGATTTTTTCAAGTTCTCATTTATTGACTCAAGTTCAACTATGTGTTTCTTTAGAGCATGATTTTCTTTCATAGAAGCTTCTTTACCTGTTTTTATATCAATGAATTCAAATTTTAGACTAGAAAGAGCATTAAATAATTTCTCTATCAGAGGTGACTTCCTGAAGTTTTTCCATTGCATCATTCATCATTAATATCAGTTTATTTTTAGACATATTATGAATATTTTCATTTAGATTATAGATACGTACCTGAGAGTTCTTGTCATATTCTTCACAATCAGAATCTTCTACTGCCATGTAAGTAGTTTCATCAACCTCAGCATCTGACTCATCGGATTCAAACCCCCAAGCAGCCATCATTGCATAGCTTTCCTTCTTTGTTTTTTCCTTGGCTTCCTTTTCAGATTTCTCTTTTTTAGCTCTTTCCTTTCTCCACTCAATTTCCCAGAGTGGACAATCTTTGATCAGGTGATCAGTCTTGTTGCACTTGTAGCATCCAGGTGAAGACTTCTCATTAGAGCTTCGTTTGTTACTGAATCCCTTTTTGTCAAACGCCTTCTTCTTCTTGAGAAATTTTTTGAACTTCTTGGCTAGAAAGGCAATGTGCTCATCATCACCATCAGATTCGTCAGTATCACAAGCCTTGAGAGCCAGTGATTTATCTTTGATTAACTCTCCTTTCCTTGAATCATCCATATTCATCTCGTATGTCTTCAAATTTCCTACCAATTCATCCAACGTCATGGTAGAAATGTCTTTGACCTCTCGAATAGCAGTGACTTTGACATTCCATTTGGCCTCAAGAAGCACCCTTAGAACCTTATCAACTTGTTCTTCAGTGGTGAGTACTTTTCCTAGTGAAGATAGCTCATTTACCAGCGAAGTAAGTCTGGTTATCATCTCTTCCAGAGTCTCACCATCTTTCATCTTGAAAGTTTCATACTCAGTAAACAGCATGGCTACTCTAAACTTCCTGACTTGGCTTGTTCCCTCATGAGCATTGATCAGGGCATCCCATATTTGCTTTGTTGTTGATCAATTTGAAATTCGGTTGTACTCGTCAGGACCTAACCCACACACAAGAATATTCTTAGCCTTGGCATTTTTCTTGAGGGCCAACAAGTCATCTGCTGTAAATTCATATCTCACTTTTAGAACTTCTACTCCATCCATAATCTTCTTGGGAATAACAGGTCCAGAAATAATTCTATCCCATAATTCGTAATCCTCATCCTGGATGAAGTTCTCCTACGAGCTTTCCACCAAATGAAGTGAGAGCCGTTGAAAAAAGGTGGTCGGGTGGTTGACTGTCCTTCACAATGTCCAAGAGGTGGTGCTGAATTCATCATGATCTATCTTAGGTGTTAGCCTTTTAAGATAAACCTGCTCTAATACCACTTGTTAGGTTGCATGACCTAAGGACTTGTCTTTACTTTTTGTCTATGAATGAACCAAGTCGTCAAGCGTGTTCCACTTATGTGAATAAAGCAGTAAGTAATAGAGACAGTGATTTAGCGTGGAAAACACCCGGCTCTAAAGGTGAAAAACCACGACCTGTACTCCACAGGATTTTTCTCCAACTTCACTAACTTCAAAGAGCCTCTTCAAACAGATGATTACAACTTCTTTGCAATCTACGGAATTATAAACTCTTAACTCCTCACCATTAATTCAACAACCACAATATCTTCCTAGCAACACTTACTAGAAGAAAAATTGTTCTTGCTTCAGTTTATAACTTACTGAAACAAGAGTACAATAATCACGACCCTAATCACAAACTTCTAGTACCAGAATGAGTAACTCTAGCTTGACTCTTTACTAGACAAGTTTGTTGACAATAACCTCACCAAAGAAAAGTGCTATTTTCTCTCCTTTTCAAGTGCACCACACGCTTTCAGAATTCACACTTCTATATATACACAAGTCTTCCACATCTTTGCAGCCCCGTTATAAGTCTACTTCAAGTAGGAATCCTTCTTCAAGTCTATCTCTTGGCTTCCTTTGTGTTTTAATCAAACTCCAACTCTTACAATCAGCACATATAGATATGAATGATTTATTGCTTATCAACTCTAAGATTTTCGCAGCCTTGCTCCCGGATATTTTATCTTATCACACGGCTGTTTAAGCACATTGGACCAACTTTGTTCACCTGTTTCATCATCTTGTCAATCATCAAAACTTCAAAGTCCCAACAGTGCGTATTTGCTATAAAAATCTCAAACTATTGCTATATTATGTGATATTTTAAAAATTACCGATATTTTAGATAAATATAGGGCATTAATTCGTTGTGTCGTAATTTTTTCAAATAACAAATTACTTTCTCCGTTCATTTTTTCTTGTTAAATATTGACTTAAATAACAAATTATTTTAAAATTTTCAAATTAAATAAATAAAAATAAATATCTACTTTTAATATAATGAACGAATAAAAATGCGGAGAAGGATATAAGAAAATGCATGGCCTCTTTAGAAAATGAATGCTTTCGCTTGCATCCAAGTACATTTATGAGCAATAATATAATACTATCAGACATAAACTTGAGATCCTAAATTCTCGTTTTGTGGTTCTCATTAAAAATATAGTCCATCCCTCGTTTGTCAATTATTCTTTTAATCACGTAAAATGCATACTTCATGTAGAATATGAATTTAATTCTGTTTTTGATTTAACTTGTAAAAAAATAGATTTTGAGAAAAACTTCTTTTAAAAAATTTATGTGTTATTTTAACGTCTTTTTTAGTTTCTACAAAACATTTTCATTTTGATCTCTAAAATATAAAATCATTCAAACAACAACAACAACCCAAAAAAAAATAATTTAATTTCTAGAAAACTTTCCAAAAATTTCTAACGAAATTGATTTGTCTAAAAGATGGATTCCAGTATAGAATATATTTGTAACTACATTTTGGCAATGCGCTTTTTCATTTTGTGATTTTTCACATTTAGTATCACTTGCCCTAAGTGCATAATTAAAATGAGTTCATATTTTCATATTTTATTCTATTAAACCTATCTTTTTATATATAACTTGAAATACTTAGAAAAAATGCAATAATGCTTTAGTTTGTGGTTTTTATTTTTTAATGCTTAGAAATTTATTTAGAGTGATGTTCATGTGTATTATTGATCATAGATTTAAATGTTATTGGGTGAATTAAAGAGAAAATTTTAAAACTTCATTATTGAAATTTTTAAAAGTTTGAAAACTCACAAATGAGTTTTGTAATTTGTTGAATTTTTTGACAAATTGATGGTTCAAATTCATCGGGATATCATTTTAAATTTGTGGTTAAAATCTAAAGCTATTCAATGAACATTTAAGCTATTTTGGTGATATTTTTGTCGATCTTCATAAGAGTCGAAACTCATCTTTTGTATAAAGTTATGTAATTTTATATAAAAGTGTGTATAAATACATGTTATACACTTTTATACATTACCAATCTTAGATTAAGTGTATAATATAGTTTACCAAAATGTATAATCATTATTGAGGGAAAAAAATAAAGCTGACCATATGTCATAAATTGAAAATATGACTATATGAATATAATGCATGTTGTGATAAAATTGCTAATGGCGACATTATTGAAGAAGAAGAAATGAAGAAGATTAATTAAGCAGAAAGGAAAAGGAAAAGTAAAGAGGAACTGAAAATATTGTCGGACTTTCTTATGAACCAGACAAAAGTTTGTCGACAAAGAAAAGATGCATGGCAACATAACAAGACACTCAAAAGTTATTTGATGGATTTGAATTAAGACAGTAGATCAAGACATTATAGCTGTGGAGAACTAAAAGCACAAGGGAGTCACCTGATAGTTGTTAAGGTTTTTACATATATATTAGGCTAGCTACTTAAAATTTGACAAGTGTACAAAATAAATTTTATTTCTTAGTGTATTTTGTGCAACAATTAGAAGATACTTATGCTTGTACAATTAGAAAATTTTTCTATAATTTCTTCATGGTATCAAAGAAAAGATGTTCCATCTACTTCTTCGTCTCTTTCTTCAATTTTCTTTCATTTCCTGTTGTGAATCATGCTAGAAAATAATGAAATATTTTTCGAGAAATTAAAATCATTTGGATTGGAACTAGAGCTAATCTTAACTCCAACAGCTCTCTTTCTTTTTTTCATGCTTCGGATGTCCCAAACATGACTCTGGTTAACAGCCGTTTTGATGGAAGGGTTATCAACTAAGAATATTGTTGGGAGTTATCAATGATGGTTGTGTAAAACCAACAAGTAAAGATAAGGATTTTGATATGCCCACCTCCTAGATCCTTAATTCCTTGTCCAAAGACATAGCTTATTATGTGATCTATTCCAGAACAACTAAAGACTTGTGAAAAGATTTGGGCAGTCAAATGGTGAAAAATTGTAAACCTGCAGCGGAAATCCAGTGATTTCGCAGGATATGTTATAAAACTAAAAAAGTTATGGGATGAGTTGGATTTTCTCAACTTAGATATTGTTTGTAACTGTGTATGCGCTTGTAAAGGAAAGCAGAAGATGAACAAATCTGTGAAAAAATCAAAGGCTCATTCAATTTCTTATGGGATTGAATGATACCTATGTTCAAGCAAAAAAAATATATGTATATATATATTCTATACTAAATTCTTTGTCTGGGATCAATCATGTCTATTCTCTCTTACTACAAGATGAGAATTAGAGAGAGGTCTATGTGAATCCCTCATTTTTCTTCTAATGGTTTATTTTTTATGGCAGAAAATTAAAATATTTCTCAACATAAGTTTGAAAATCAAACCCCAGAGATTTAATAATCAAACACAACCATAACAAAAGATTGGGAATTAGTTTCAGGGACAAAGATTTCCAAATGAAAACAACAGGTTCAATCGAGCACCAAAAAGAAGAAAAGGTACAATCCTGATGTAAGTTGTACCTATTATCTGAAAACAGGACATGCATGTACCTATCTACTCTTGATCTTGTTTCTCAGTCTATAATTCTAAATCTGGGATAATAGATTTAGGAGCTTACTGATTACATGTGTTTTGATTCTAATTCCTTCCTATAATTAACTTACTCCTTTTTATGTTCCACTAAGTATGAACTAATCCAATTCCTATATAGGATCAAAGTCACTCATACAGGAAATGTTTGGTATTTTTTCTAATCTCACTCTACAAAATGTCCTTTTTGTTACTTCTTTCAGATATAATTTGTTATCGGTCAATAGATTTTGTGGCCAATTCAGTTGTTCTCACAATTTTGACATTGATAAGTTTGTGATGCAGGACCATTTAATGATGAGGGGCAAGATTTTGGTGAAGTTAGAAAGAATCTTTTTCTCCTGGAACCTGTTGTTTCTAAGAGCAGTATTTTGTGTCAAAGTAATGTCAGTTTACCAGAAGAGACATATTTCTATTTGTGTTTCTTTTTCTAGTACTGTTTCTAATGTATCCCTTTGGCATGTTAGTTTGGGACATTTGCCATATCCAACAATGAAAATTTTCAGTTTCATTTCTTTGCTTTCTAATTCTATTTGTACTTGTGATGTTTTTTCTCATGGAATGCAAATTAGAAATTTCTTCTCTACCAGTCATATTAGTTTTAAAAGTTTTGAACTAATTCACATAGATGCTTGGAAAACTTTTAAAAATACTTTCTTATAATTGTGGATGATTTCAATAGAGAGACATGGGCCTTCTTATTAATTGTGAAAGAGAATGCTTTCTCAGTTTTGAAATGCAATTCAATGTTAGTGTTAAGACAATAAGGTCAAAAAATATGTTGGAATTAGACAAAGTTATTGAAGAGGCAAAGTTTCTTCAATTACAAGGTATCATACATCAGACACGAGGTAGTTGAGAGGAATCATAGACACCTGTAAGGACTCTACTTTTTCATTCTAATCTTCCTAAGTCTTATTGAGGAGAATGTGTGTTAACTAGTACTTTTTCATTCCACAATGGACTTTGCAAAGAAAAATGAAGTGGATGTTTTATCATAATATTCATTACTATTAATATTTTAAAAAATATTGAGAAATGATTCAAAAAATGAGTAGTTAATGTTGAAAAATTATTTTTATATCTCAAAAAGAATATTATTATTTCCCAAAGTGAGTTATGATTATCATAACTTATCAATAATTCTTTTCTATTCAACTATAAATTCTCATTATTCTAATATTAATTTCAGCATTATATGCAATTTTAACCTATCCTTATTTGATTAGTAACAATCATTTGATTAGCCTTAAACCTCTTTCAAGACATTGACTTGTAATTGTCATCCACAATTCATTAAATAGAGGTGATTGACCATGATATATACTTACGGTTTTTCTTTGAGAGTGAAGAGGATATCAAGTGAAATTCTTCTTTCAATATTTTATGATGCTGAGTTTTCTTTCTCTATTTAATCTTTATTAGATTCTGACTTCTAATTTTATACTAGAAGAGCTTGTTGAATTCTGGGAGATACACCTATATCAAGTGAAATATCCTTAAGGACGGTGTTTTTGACACGCCTCAAGTTATGAAAATTGTCTGCAGGTTTCATGACGAAGTATTTTCCTTAAGAT
>JACEIK010007625.1:18245-42174 GCA_018107945.1 Datura stramonium | reverse complement strand
ATATTAAAATGAACAAGTAAAAATAAATCTATTTTTATAAATAAGTAAAAAATAAATAAACTGAGAATTTTGAAACAAATTTAAAAAAGTTAAAAAAAAACACTTAAAAGGAACAGGGAAACTAATAAATTAAATTCTTTCCTTAATTGGCAACAATTTTATGGAAAAATTCCTAACCATAAATTGTCTCGGACTAGATTGTCAAGTTTCGTATAAATGATATTTTTATCTTCTTATTTTATTTTTAAATATGATATTTTATATAATTAAAAAAATATTAATGAGGTTCTTTTTAGGGGTGGGCATAGTTTGGATCAATCTGAAATTCAAACCGAAATCCGAATATTTTGGATCTTTGGGTTGGATTTTTGGATCATGGATTGGATTTTGGATTGAATATTGGATTTAGTATTATGGATTTTTGGATATCCGAAAATCCAAAATTTTTATACGTTATATTTAACCCTACTCAATTACTCATACCATATGTGTCCAATATTAATAAGTCCAATTTTCAAGATCCAATAGATTAATACCTACAACCCATCATAATATTAAATCAATATGAGATTTTCTATTAATCAAATATAAAAATATAAAATATTTCACAAGTAAGTAAAGTTTAATACACGGCATGAGCGGTAGAGTCACCTCAATTCTTATTAAGTGTAGAAAGTTATTAATTTCAAGGAGCAAAGTATTAGGTGGATTGAGGTTGTTACTTATTATGATCTACCTAAAAAGCTCAAAAGTCAAAATCAAAAATTCGAAAAATCCAAACCGATTAATCTGAAACCGAACTTAAAAATCCAATCCAATCCGAACTTATTTGGATTGGATTTGAATTGGATTTTTCTTAACCCGAAAACTAAATATACAAATCGAAATTCTCATATCCAATTTGATGGCCCGAACGCCCACCCTAGTTCTTTCATTTTTATTCTTATTTAAATAAAAAAGATTTATATAATTAATAAACTACTAAAGAACTACATCTTTTTAAAAATATTTATAAGGATAAATTTTTACTTTCTTATAAGATGTGTGAAATTAAATACAACTTATTTTGAAATAAAGAAAGGAACAAATACATGAAATGTTGCATTAACTTAGATTCCACCAACTTAAGGGCTTTGGATACGGAATGCTTCATTTAATGAAGGCTTTAAGATCGGTCTTTTGACAATAAAAAGACAGAAAAGAAGCTACCACAATTTTCAAACAATTTATCATTAAGTAAAAAAATTATCACACATTTAAAATACAACGCGATTTGTTGTTGTTTTTAATGATAATCATTGTTATAAATATATTTTTTATTTATGGTGAATGTCTATTTCTTAGAAAGAAAATTAGGATTTGTAACTTTGTTACCAAGTAAGTTTTCCCCTATAAATAAAGAGGTTTTCCATTCATTGTATAGAATACCTTATAATCCCTTTAACTCCTCAAGAGAATAGGGTATCAAGAGAAATAAGAACTTTTCTCCTTCTCTCTTTCTCAAGAGGTCCCCAAAGAAGGTTAGGAATTTATGTTGGGTTTGAATCGCCTCCATTATTCGCTACCTTGAAACATTAACTGGAGATATGTTCTTTGCCTCGATTTGTAGATTGTCGGTTGATGAGACAATTTTCTCAAAATTAAGGAGAAAATTGTGAAATCAAAGAGAAATTTTATTAGAAAAATCCATCCTTTGTCTCATCTTGATCCACATGCTTCCTATTTGTGAAGCGAAGTACAAAGAATTATTCATTTACGAAAATTGCAAATCAAATACGAACAGCATTTACAGATATTAAAAGAATTACTAAATTACATATTCTTGCAGAGAATGTCCCAATTCAAATTGATGTCCACCGAAGGACCATCTACTAGTGTCATAGCCAATGAGTCCAAAGCACGTCTAAAGTGTGGTGACCATTGGGTTCTGAGATCGAAATCCTAGAAAAGAAAAATAAATGGTCAAGATGACACTCTGAAAAGAACCACATATGGAAGTTCAAGACTTGAGCAATTTTGATATCCATGAATAAATCAATGGAGCACGAGACTCAGAAAATGAGGACTATCCATAAATTCAAGTGATCATAGGAATTAATCGATCAAAAATAGTGGTGGATTATGTCTTTGCATATAATGTTGCAACAAAAATCATGCAAGATAGTGAAGATCTTGAACCTGTCTGTCACGAGAATATGCGACAAAGAAATGATTGGCAGCCAAAATGGCGAGAAGCAATTCAATCGAATTGAATTCACTTGTCAAGCGTGAAGTTTTGGGACCCATAGCTCAAACACCTAATGGTATTAAGCCTGTTGTCTGTAAATGGGTCTTTGTGCGAAAAAGAAATAAGAAAAATGAAGTACAAGGTACATAGCACGCCTTGTTGCACAAGGATTTTCACAAAGGTACGAGGTATGCGACTATGAAGAGACATACTCACTTGTTATGGATGCAATAACGTTGCGTTATCTTCTCGGATTTCACTGTCCATGATAGTCTTGAAATGCATTTGATAGAGTAGTTACAGCTTATCTTTATGGATCACTTGATAATGAGATATACGCTGAAAATCCCAGATTTAAAATCTGAAGCATATCATTCAAAGTCTCGGGAAATGTATTCAATTAGATTGCAAAGATTATTGTATGGTTTGAAGTAATCTGGACGCATGTGGTATAACCGTCTTAGTGAATATTTATCTAAAGAAGGTTATATAAATGATAGAGAATTTTCCCATGTGTTTTTATAAAGAAAACAACATCGGGTTTATGTACTTATTGTTTATGTAGATGACATAAACCTTATTGGAACTCCAATAGAGCTTCGAAAGGCAATTGATTATTTAAAGAGGAATTTGAGATGAAAGACCTTGGAAAGACAAAATTATGTCTTGGTTTGTAAATTGAGCATTTGAAAAATTGTGTCTTTATTAAATCATCTTTATCTGAAAAGGTGTTAAGAAAAGATTTTATATGGATGGAGCGCATCCATTAAGTACTCCGATAGTTGTTCAATCACTTGATGTGAATAAGGATCATTTCTGACCTCAAGAAAGGAGAGAAAATTCTTGGTCCCGAAGTACCATATCTTAGTGTGATTGATACGCTAATGTATCTTGCTAACACTAAAAGGCCTGATATAGCCTTTTCGGTTAATTTGTTAGCAAGTCCCGATCTTGTAGGTTATGCTTATGCTGGGTATTTATCTGGCCCACACAAAGCTCGATCTCAAACTGGCTACGTGTTCATATGTGGAGGTACTTCAATATCTTGGAGATCTACAAAGCATTCTCTAGAGTGCTACTTCATCCAAATCATGCTGAAATAATAGCTATTCATGAAGCAAGCCGAGAATGTGTGTGGTTGAGGTCCATGATACATCTCATTATAGAAAAATGTGGTTTGAACTGTGACAAAGTACCCACAATTTTGTATGAAGATAATCTGCATGCATAGCACAACTAAAGGGAGGTTTCATAAAAGGAGATAGGCGGCACATCTATCAAAGTTTACACACGAGCTCCAAATGGTGATATCTAGTGTGCAACAGATTCATTCAAGTGAAAATGTGGCTGATTTATTCACCAAATTCTACCAACTGCAACTTTCAAGAATGATGGTGCGAAGATCGGGATGCAAGATTCAAGGATGTTCTCATTGGGGAGTTAATACGCGTTGTACTCTATTTTCCTTGCGAGGTTTTGTCCACTAGGTTTTCTTTATGAGTTTTTAATGAGGCAGCCAAAATGCGTATTATTAGATATGTGTACTCTTTTTTCTTCACTAGATTTTCCACATTTTGGATTTTTTTCGTAGGTTTTATCGAGGCACATTATCTATCAAATAGACATCAAGGGAGTGTTATAAAATATTTTTATTTATGGTGAATGTCTATTTCTTAGAAGGACAGTTAGGGTTTGTAACTTTGTTACCAAGTTGGTTTTCCCCTATAAATAAAGGGGTTTTCCATTTATTGTATAGAATACGTTATAATCCCTTTAACTTCTCAAGAGAATCCATCAAGAGAAATAAGAACTTCCTTCTCTCTTTCTCTATAATATTTTGTTCTTTCTTTATTATTTCATAACAATCATAGTGATCACGGAAAAAATATAGGTCCCGTCATACATTTTACAACTTAAATGAGTAGTGTTTTCTAAGCTATTTCATTGGCTTTGTGATTTATATAAAAGTGAAGATATGTGCTAACCAACATGATTAGCTTTGTTTGCTTGTAGTTTTGATGAGCTTTTGAGGTTAAATCATGAGTTGGTGAAGTAGAGGCTTGGAGACGGAAGAAACACGCAAGCGTCGGCAAAGAGGAGGCCCCAGCTTGACGCATGCAGCGTCGGCAACGTGCCACGGCGGGCGGGGCGCCAGGCGTGACCGCGGTTGGCAACGTGCCACGGCAGGGTGGCACCGCGACCAAACCTATGCAACGCGCTGCCTAACTTAGCGTGCCCACCCAGCCCACCAACAGTCTTTGCCCGAGGTCGAGTTTCGGGCGATTTCGAGAAAGCCTCGCGTTCGGGCCGTGTCCACGGAGAGCAATGCTCCGCGTTACACTCCGTGACACGTTGCTTATTATTCCGGGACAAATTTCTACTATTATAAATAGCACACTTTAAGTTTATTTTCAATATTCTGACTTGGTGGAGCAACGTGGGTTACAGGGGCGGCTTGAGGACGAAATTCCTAGGGTTTTTCTCTATCTCTTTCTTGTTCCTTTCAATTGCTTGTATGATTAACACTTGTTTTAGGATGTTTAATCCACAAATGAGTGGCTAATTCTCCTTCTTGCTGAGGTTATGAACTTAGTGTTGCATATGTAATTATTGATTCTTGGTTTAATTTTCTCTTTTCTTCCATGGTTGTTCTATTTAATTCTTGTTCCTACATTAATGTCGGCCAATGTTAGTGTAAATCCAAAAAGTCCGGTTTCACCCGAGAGGGCAAGAAATTGGAAAGGTGTGAATTAATAGGATATGATCTTTTCTTGGTTCGGGAGAATTGGGAATTGAGTTACCTTCGGGATAGAAATATACCCGAAAGTCGTATTAGTCATGTGTGGAGCTAGGTTTTCGTATAGCTAGAACTTGAATTCCTTCTTATCACGAAAATGTGTAGGTGGAAGGTTCATGCTTCTTAAGTTGGGTTAAATACGAGAGTTTTAATCCATAGGCAGTCCGACTAGCAGCCGGAGGGGAAAAGATAAACCATGTAAATTGATAGTTCGTTTCTTCACTTGTTCTTCGTAACCTCGGCTTCTTTCTCATCCATAGTTAAGACTCAATTGTATAGATAGTTTAGTTTAGTATAAAAACATATCTTCCAAAATACAAAAACTTTTCTTTACACTGTTGTCTTCATTATTAGAATTTTAGTAAATTAACACTTGAAAAGGTTTTACCCGTAGTCAGTCCTTTTAGGTTCGACATTCCGGTTCTTTAGAAGCCACTATATTACTTGTACGGCAGTACACTTGCGGAGCTCATCAAGTTTTTGGGCCGTTGCGGGGAGCAATCGGTAAAATTTTTTTTCTTAAGTGTTAGTTAACGAATTCTATACAAGCGTTGACAACATTTTTTTAATTTTATTTATTTTCAAGAAAAAAATATTTTTTTATTGTTTTTTGGATACCCTTCTTGACATGACATCTTGGAACGTAAATGGTTTAGATGGTGAATACTCATACTTTGATGAGTCTTATCTGAATTTCGGAGGACACCACTATTGGCAGCACTATAACACGTGTAACATATGTGGTGGTCAAGATGGCCATTGGGATGAGCTGATAAGTGCATACTCCCATTCCACAGAACCACACTGCCAAGTCTTCTGTTGTTTTTCTTTGAATATAGGCATGATGAAAATGAGGACTTGGGATGCCAAGCTCGAATAGAGAACATCTTGAAACAGATGCTTGAGCAAACGAAGCAACGAGGGAGAGGTGATGGAAGCCAATGAGAGTCATTCTTGAGAGAATGGAAGCTCTAAAAGGATGAGCTTTAAATTCACGGAGATGATTCTTTGGTGAAGCTTGTGACGAATTGCGGTAACGATTGTAGGCGATATTCAAGAGGAACTACAAGAGGAAGACAAGGGTGAATTTTCAGATGAAGCCCGACATTTAAAACCTCTTGAGTGTCCCCGTGAGGAGCTCATTACTTGTAGAAAATCCATTCGGGGGAAGGGTGAGTATACACCATCTGCGAATCTTGGAGATAGATGTTGATGCGAAGGAGAGGTATACAAGTAAGGGGGTCAATTGCATCACAGTTTCGGAACCAAGGTGCATTGGACCTCACTCGAAGCATTTCTCTACCTTGAGTTTGGTGGACGACATTGAAATGGAGTCTTCCAAACATAGAGAAATGTCTAGAGGAGGACCAATGTCCCCGTGAGGAGCTCATACTTGTAGAAAATCCATTCAGGGGAGAAGAGATAGAGTATACACCATTTGCAAATACTGGAGAGATAGATGTTGATGCGAGGAGAGGTATACAAGTAAGGGGGTCAATTGCATTATAGTTTCGGAACCAAGGTGCATTGGACCCCACTTGAAGCATTTCTCTACCTTGAGTTTGGTGGACGACATTGAAATGGAGTCTTCCAAGTTTATAGAGAAATGTCTAGAGGAGGACCAAGTCCCATATATTCTGAAATTTGCTGAGCCCAATAGACAAAATGACTTCGCTTACTAAGGGCCAATAAGTGCAAAAGGCAACATCTACTACTTGGTCCTTACAATTTTTCACCACCACCCCTAGAACATAAGAGAAAATTGGAGAAGAAATTAGGGGTGAGAATCATATCCTCAAGGTGGAGAAAAAGTGGTGAAACTTGACACGTCGTCTTGCTGACGAAAAATTAGAAAGCGGCTTGCAGGAGGCAACAAGGGTACCACGTGTACCATTTTAAATTCTTGCACTTTTATTGATTTTATTTATTTTCATCTTTGTTTGTTTTTTGGTGGAAAGTTAAGCCTGAGATGGAGAGATACAATTGCAGTGAAGGAGGAAGCTAACAAGCGTGGAAAAGAAAAAGTGTGGGGTTGAACACCCACTTGTGAAAATTTGAACGAAAGCCGCGTTGTTGGCTAGGCCTAAAGGCCTCGGGGGTATTTCTCACCCTCTTTAAATTTTAATTTGAAATTTTTAATTATATTAATTTATTTGTTGTTTTTGGATGATTTTGAAATTTCAAAAATTTCAAAAATTTTACATTAACAAATTTTTGGTGAATATAATGCTTGTGGAAGAAAGAAAAAAAAGAATTATTTGGAGGAATTTGAAACTTTTTTTAGTCAAGCATGAATTCATCACCGTTGGTTTTTTCTTGTCGGTTCTTTTTCGCCCAGGGCCTTTGAACCGAAGAATAAAAATTTTATTTTTTTTTATTTTTCGTTATACGTATATAATGTTTTAGTCAAAGTTAGGGACTGTTTCCGAAGATGGATGGATGACGACCTTGAAAAATTAGTCAATAGGTTTTTGTTCTTTTTGTAAACTCATGGCTAATGGATGTGATATTCTTTTATGTGTTATGAATGATTGTGAGATGCAAGTATGTTTAGTATTAAAGCATGTAAATGTATAACTTTGTTTGAGACACTTAGGCTCTTGAACTTGACTCGATAAGATTGAAGCTTAATTTCAAATTCTTGTGATTAGGCCCGAGTAAAGTCTGTTGAATGTATCTTGAATTGAGCATGTGCAATGAGTGTAAGGTTTTAGTATTCGTATTTATTGTGGAATGTCTAGAACTTGCACAGTGTGTGTACTAGACGAAATGAAGGATGTAAATTGTAGGAGATGATTTAGGCATTTCTTTGAATTAACCTAATCTTTATCCCTCGTTTTACCTACCTTGAGAAATTAATCCTAGTCAGCCCATTGAGCCTTAGCCTATTCCTTGATAGCTGCAACATAAGCTTAACCATATTTTTCATTAGCCTTGAATTTGATCCAAGCTCCTAAGTGCTTGAAGAAAAATGAAAGAGGAAGGGAGTGAGAAGAATGAAAAGAAAGGAAAAGAGAAAGTTGTAAAAAGTGAGAAAGGTCAAAGGTGCACTTTTGTGAAAATGGTTGATTGTTAGTAAGGAGTAGAAAACAAATGGAATGAAAATTGTTATACAACTCCTTACTAATGAGCTAAAAGTGCCTAAAAAGAAATGGGGGAGCAAAAGAGTAAAAATAAAACTGCAAGGATAAAGAGGCTAAATAAGGGAAGGGAAGTTCACAATGAGGAGTGATGTATTGAAAGCGCTTAGGAAGATAGTCACTATTACAGTCACAATAGTACCTACCTACACACGAGTTACATTACAACCTAAATCCTAATTGATCTTACATTCGCATCCTCAAATTAGTGAATACAATACTAAGGAAAGCTTATGGGTCATTACATGGTACATGTGAATTCTTTGTGAGAGTGAGTGAAATTTGATTATGTTCCCACACATGTTGTGATGTAAAAATTGTTTTTTGCGTGTGATGGGGTAACTCTCTTTTAGTGAGGGCACATGTTTAATGAAGGATAAAATTCATGTGGGATTTCTTAATCAGTTGATTGACATGAGTTTGCAGGGTGAGTCGATTCTTGAGGTTGAGAAGTCTTAACATAGTTGTATTTCATAGCATGTTTTATTTTTAGCTTGTATCTTAAATAATCATCATAGCTATAATTTGAATTAACTTGCTAGATTAGTTATGTGTAGGTCTTTATTCACATGATATGTAAAAAGGTTATTCGAGGGACCGAACAAGATTTTAAGTGTGGGGTTGTGATCACGGGAAATAATGGTCCCGTGTTACGCTTTATAACTTAAATTAATCGTGTTGTCTAAGTTATCTAATTCATTTTCATGTGATTTTATATAAAAGTGAAGATAAGTGCTAACCAACATGATTAGCTTTGTTTTGTAGGTTTTGATGACTTTTGAGGAGCTAATTCATGAGTTGGTGAAGTAGAGGCTTGGAGACGGAACTAACACGCAAACGTCGGCAAGAGAGCCCAAAACAGCCCGCTGTGGCGTCGGCGCGTGCCACGGCGAGCGAGGCTGCCAAAACTGACCCGTTTGCCGCGGTGCAGCGCGTGCCACGGCAGGGTGGCACTGCGACCAAGCCTATGCAACGCGCTGCCATGGCAGCGTGCCACGCAGCCGCGCGGCGGGGGTCTTGCCCAGTCCGAGTTTCGGGCGATTTCCGAGCCTCCGTGATCGGGGGCGCGTGGCACGGAGAGCAATGCTCCGCGTTACACTTTCAGAAGTGACACGTTGCTTGTTGTCCGGGACAAATTTTCTACTATTATAAATAGCACATAGGTTTATTTTCACATATTACATTGGGTGGAGCAACGTGGGTTACAGGCAGGCGAGAGGGCGAAAATTCCTAGGGTTTTCTCTATCCCTTTCTTCTTCCTTTCAATTGTTTATTATGATTAACACTTGTTTGAAGATGTTAATCCACAAATGAGTGACTAACTCCCTTTCTTGCTGAGGTTATGAACTTTGTGTTGCAATGTAATTATTGAATTGCTGGTTTATTTCTCTTTTCTTCATGGTTCTATTTAATTCTTGTTCCTACTACATTAATGTCACGCCAATGTTAGTGTAAATCCAAAAGTCCGTTTCACCGAGAGGGCAAGAAATTGGAAAGTTGTGAATTAATAGGATATGATGCTCTTGGTTCGGGAGGTGGGGTGAATTGCCTTCGGGATAGAAATATGCAGAAAGTCGTATTAGTCATGTGTGGAGCCGGTTTCGTATTGCTAGAACTTGAATTCCTTTATCACGAAAATGTAGGTGGAAGGTTCATGATTCTTAAGTTGGGTTAAATACGAGAGTTTTTAATCCATAGGCGATGGTCCAGCCCAGCTAGGAGGAAAAGATAAACCCGTAAATTAGTAGTTCGTTTCTTCACGTATTCTTCGTAACCTCGGCATGCTCTTATCCATAGTTAGACTCAATTGTATAGATAGCTTAGGTTAGTACGAAATATATTTCCCAAAAGAAACAACTTTTCTTTACCTTTGTTGTCTTCATTGTTAGAGTTTTAGTAAATTAACACTTGGAAAGGTTTGCGTAGTCGATCCTTTTGGGTTCGACATTCGGTTCTTAAAATGAGCCACTATATTACTTGTACAGGCCTTTGTACACTTGCGGGCTCATCGGTAGTGAGCTTTAAGGCAAACTTGAATGTGAATTTTTAATGACTCAAGATGCTCTATAAACTTATGCTGTGACCATTAAGGCCCCTTGTTTTGAATGAAGAAATCAAATGTGAATCATGCCAAATTGATTGTGGTTATCTCTTGAATTATTTGCATAAAAAGTCTTTGAGTCTAATTTTTCTTTTGTGTTGGTGAGCGATTTTGGGTTCTCTAGGTCATAGTGGTGCCTTGTGGATAATCTCGCTATAACATGTTTATTCCTAAAGTTCAGATGTAAAAATTGCATTGCGGACAAGCAATGGTTCAAGTTTGGGAGTTTGATGAGTTAGTAATTTTACCAACTCATTAGGCTTTTAAATCATGAGCTTTGCTTAGTTTTCAAGTCATTTGTGAGAATTTTATGCTCTTTCTCTTTAGTTTTGCAGTTATTTAATTTAAGGATAGAAAGAAGAACTTGGACAAGCAGTAAAGATGAGGATTGCAATAGGACGAGGATCGGTGCTCCATACGGTGGAGTCGTGGCCCAGTAAATGCACGGGAGCTTGCGCTAGGACGAAGGTGCACTAACGGAGTGCGAGGTCAACACACACGAACCATCGGTTCCAGCCCCGATTAGATCTAGGTTCACTACCCTCGTACCTGCGACGCAACGGTATTTCGCGGATAGGCACCAACGAAATGCGAGTGACTCTAGAGTAATGCCTTTTGCAAAAGAAAAATATCATCCAAAATGGAATTTTAGGAGCATTTTGACCAATTTATGTATATTCTTTAAAAGAACCATGTCATTCCTTCCGGATACGTAGAAAGTAGAAAGTTAGAGAGATAGAATATTGATGGCTTTCTTCTTCTTCTTCTTCAGGTAACAAACCTCCATTGCTGAGGACAATTGCGAGCTTGAATTTAACTCTTGATGATGAATGTCATGATTTTAATTGTTGATTTAATTTTGTATTTCTCATCAATGAGTATAAATCTCTTTGCTGGAGGGTGTGTGCATGAATTGGGGTTAAATTGGATTGTGTGTTGTTAGATTAATCTTAGAGTTACTCAATTAATATAAATCTGTTGTTTTTCCAAATTTATAATTAAATTACTCATGATTTCAAATGTGGGTGATGCTTACTGCCCACTCTATTTTTGCTTGAAAAGGAAAATTGAGTATGAGTGAGAAAAAATGGTGGGTGTCGGGTGTTGATTGTGTGGAGTTAGGCTAGAGATAGATAAAACTCATAATCATTCACTCATGAGAGATTTGAGGCTAGAAGCCATGTCAGGCCCAATCTTAATGGATATCTGTTGGGACCTTGGGGTTTGAGAAAATCCACCCAAGGCAAAGGCACCTAGTGGTTGGCACCTTCGGATGCCACCTCATCCATTACTATTTATATTTATGAGTAATAATTCATATTCTTGTCAATTTCAATCCAATTGAAGCCCCACTCAAAAGCATGTTTTGCTAGCTCTTGCTCACTTTGTTAATTCCAAGTTGGTTATCTTGTTGCTAGTATAAATAGTTGTTTATTTAATTATAATCTTTTTAACCACCAAATTTTTATTTGTTTGTTTTCAATACAATGATTCTTCTTTGTTTGACTTATAGATAATTTTTATTACCATCTATGTACGTTCCTTTGTTGATTCAATCCAGAAGTATTCATCGGAGTATATTTGTTTTGTCAACATCCATTTACGCTCTGTCCTTACAAGGAGTGAATTTGAATATTATCGGGAGGATACTTATTCTTTATTGTGACCTTGTTCAGCTATAGATAATCAATGCACGTCTTATGGGAACGAACCTTCTTTCGAACAAAGAGACCTGGTGCACCCCGCGGGAATTTATTAGGCACGATGAAAACGTTATCTAGGAATCTTTCAACTGCTTTCAACTCTTTAGCTTGGCTAAAGACATTCGATAAGGAGGATGTATATAGGATGCATATACGGGAGGAGGTCGATACCAAAGTCAACCTCGCTCGGGGGGACTCTTGGTAGATCATTGGGAAATACTTACGGATACTCACATATTAAGGCTTGATTAAGGCGTCGGGGTCTCGGGCGTTGCATCCTTAACCGAACTAGATGTTACACATATCCTTTAGATATAGTCATCTTGACCTTGAAATAGGAAACGAAGCGACCTACGAGACACAATTGAACTACCTTTCCATTCTGAATCTTGGCTCACCAGAAAATCGAACTCTTCTGTTACATGTTCTACAATTTACTAAAGCATAGCATGAATGCAGCCAATCCATATCGAAGATAACATCAAAATCGGTCATTTCTAACTCTACTATGTCGAATTTGAAATTTGACTTTACGAAGGATTGTAATAGGGTACTTTACGTATATCCATCAAGCTATAAGCATGACCGGCGGGTAAGGTGGGGGTTACGATAGGACTTTGGGACTAACAACGAAATTAATAGCAACATAAGGAGACATAAATGAAAAAGTAGTCCATGGATCAGAAAATGCATACACATCAAGATGGAATAATCATAACATACTAGTGACTACATGCGGTGAGACCTCACACTCTGACGAGATGAAAGGTCATAAAATTTATTTTGGCCAGCGACCACCTACACTAATGGATGCACCCTAATGAGCCGAGAGTGAAATTTGGTGGAGCTGTTGAACTGGTAGTTTGGTTACGACCTCTAATATATTTCTCCAGGGCTAAATGGGAAGTCTCCGAGTAGATGTATGGGCTTCCCACCCCTAGACATTCACTGAACCCTCCTAAGCACTCTTAGTTGTGCCTCCTATCACACGCTTCCACAAAGCGGAATGTTGACTCTCTAACATGCTCACGACATACTGACACGATGCTTTACCCTTTGATCACGCCAGCCTAGACGAAACACTAGCTGATGATGGTCTTTGGGGATGACGACTTACGGGTGGGGTCGATGGCGATGTCCTCACTTAGGACCTCTGTTGAGATTGTCCTTATCTCCTCGTCCTGGACCTCTTGGCCTCTCTTTCTTTCTCCTTCATCACGATCTGCCTCTATATGTTGGGTGTAGATGACCAGCAGAAACCTAGATCACTATTTAGCATAGTGGTCTTGCACTGCGACCGAGTGAATCGATACTCTATTCATAAACTTGCTCATATGAGCTCTCGATACGCAACCATCTCCGGTGCATACTTGGAAAAGCGGGTAAACTCAAGAGCATATTCTTTGGGCGGTCACATCATCTTTGCTTCAAGTTGACAAACTCTGCCTTCACCTCCTCAACACTCTAGGGAAGAATATATCTAAGAAGACAATCACAAACTTATCCGAACTCCCAGGTACTCTCTCTACGCTCTACCATCCTTCCACTTTGACGGTACCGGATATAAGTGATAACGTCCAAAATATATCATTCATGCAAAGAATATACATGGATGAAGTATCAAACAAGTAACTTTGGCGAGTGTGAGTCAAAATCCCACAAGGACTAGCGTAAATGGTAGTTACAAGTGTCGGTTGAAAATTTGAAGTTAGCTTGCACCATGTAGAGTTAACATAAAAACAAATAAATTGGGGGAATTAACATTTTAAGTGAATTATATTTAGTAATTAGTGGAATAAAATAGCAAGATCGCAAGTTGTCAACAAAGTGTGAAAGGCCCCCAAAGGTATAGTGTAGATGATATACTAATTAGATCGGGACATGTTAGGTCATATTATGAGTTTAACAAGTGTATATAATCTCGGAAAGTGGGTAATTATAGCTTTGACCTTATAACTACATCTTACTAGAGTTTTGTCAAACCTACAGCACGATTTAGCTCAACTAGATTGGATTTAGATTATGATGCACTACCGGAATTAGATTGAGATTCATCAAGAATTCCTCACTACATAAGATCACCCTTAAATGGTCTAGGTCATTCTCAACCAAGATTTCAAGTTAGGACATCGAAGGCCATGTCACCAGTCAAGCAAAGAATTTCTAGCATGACAAAGAATGCTATGTTATTGTGTCAATAATTGATCGTTATCTTCATTGTCATGCTCTCATTCCATTTCAACAATTTTTTTCAGTGGTGCCTCTCAAAACAACTTCTTGAGGGCTCAAAAACCAACATAACATTTTCCTTAAGAATGTCACCACTCAATCTATCATTAGAAAATGCAAATTCGGTTCGACAAAGAAAATAAAACAAAAGAATGCCCCTTGGGAAAGAATCGTGATCCAAAGAAAACGCTCGGAGTTTTGATTACTACAATACTATTTACAAATGTGAAAAAGAAATAAGATTTTGGTCATTTCATGCAAAATTCATAATTCAAAACCAGACCTTGTTGATTACTAACCATCAACCATGTCAGGATAACCAAGTCATTCATTCATTTTGTTCAAAACAAAACATATGTCTCACAGAAATCATCAATCCTAAAACACAATAGCCCGACAAGGCTCTATTAATCAATTTCAAAACAAAATAGAAAGCATCGAAAAGCATTCATCCCTGACCCCATTATCCTTCTGCTCATCCCTCCTCCCTTAGAGACTACAATGCTCTCCATATAAATATGCAAAAAAAGGGACAAGAAACTCCCTGAGCGTGTCATTCTTCCTCATCATCGGCCTTTGCATCACACCGCACCCCATGCCCAGCTCACTAGCCCAACAAAATCATCTCTAGGCCCTCCAGAGATCATCAATCGGACCTCGAGGCGAGAGGAGTAGCCATTGTAGCATCCGGGGTGTATATTAGGCACTACGTTGAAGTCGATTCTTCCACTCTTGTACCTCAGGTCGGTGATTGCCACTAGCGCGTCACCCTCTTGTATAGCATGGTGACACTCTTGTATAACAACTTGAGCTCCTTTTTGATTGGTTGGGCAATGAGGGCGTGGTGGCTCTTAGAAAATCTCTGAAATTGGCTTTCGTGAGATTTTCATCTCAGCGTAATGTGGAGACCATAGTTGAGAGGATTGCGGAGGGGGAGAT
Organism: Datura stramonium; assembly: GCA_018107945.1. NCBI lineage: Eukaryota > Viridiplantae > Streptophyta > Magnoliopsida > Solanales > Solanaceae > Datura > Datura stramonium. The sequence goes on along the minus strand of JACEIK010007625.1, from coordinate 27,038 downwards.
GCTCCCACGGCGGGCATGTCACATGAAGCTTGGCACGACATTACATTTGAGGCATGTTTGACTTTTGGGAAGAGCATGTAGTGAGTTTGACCCATGGGAAAGGGATCCTTCATTGACTCCAAAGGCGTGCGGTCTTTTTCTTCTCATTGCGGTGCCTCGGCATCTCTTCGGTCGATGGCTACCACTCCTAGGAAGTAGTGAGCGTTTCTCCCGGGGAAAAAAAATGCACTCAAGCTTGTGACAGCTGGGAAATTAGGACGGCATAGGGCATTGAAGTGCTAGACTATCGAGCCTTTCTCTTCGGTTGTTGAGCAATAATTTCTCCAAAGTTAATGGGTACTCTTGTCATGATTCAAACAATAAGAATAGCAGTTTCTAAGATGACACTTTGCTCATTTTTGGAGGGGATGATGCAACCACAAATAAAATTCAGCTACAGCTTGGCCTCGAACTTCAAATCATGGCGAGAGATTTCGCCACCGTGGAGGCAAGAGTGTCAACAGCTATGATTCCTTTGTAGCAATCAATGATTCTTCATTCAGCTACGGGCCATGTACTCCATCTTTTTGGATTCAATTTCATCTTCCTAAAACGGGGAGTTAATGGCCGCTAGGGTGTGTCAACTTCCACCCCTCTTGGCATCAACTTGTGTTAGGCATGGAAAGTTATCGACCTTACTTGTGTTGCATGCTGTTGAGCCTGATATGAGCCATGAATTCTGTTACCAAGGCGCTAGTAAGGCGGGTGAGGGTTGGCAAACACGCCATTGCTTTGCAGATTGGGCGGTGATATTGGGAAGATCACCCCTCAATCCCGCCAAATAAAACCGCTTTTCCACTGTGATGGATCGTCTCTTGCATGTTTGGGATGCAAAAGATAATTTAGCTTCATGGTGACTTGGCACGTGGTGGAGCGGCCTTTCAGCTGCTCTTGTCCTTACTAGAAGATGAGCGAGGCCTTTCCTTTTCTTGTATTCCTTGATGAAGACATGGTTTGCTGTAAGGATGATGTTAGTGACAACTATTCGAGCGGTGGCTTGCCCGAGTGATAGCGCTCAAACCTCCTTTGGAAGTATGAAGAGGACGTTGTCAATAAAGAACCCAACTAGAGGTTGGGGTCGATCCCACAGGAAATATGGAAGGATGTAGAAGAACACTAGTGCTTAACCTTTTTAGTTAATTATTTCTAAGAGGGGAATTTGTAAAAGTAATGAAATAAAAATGTTAGTAATTCTTTGTTATTTCCAAATTAATGCAACTAACTAGGGTAAGTGTTCCCCATGACTTCATAAACACAAGGTATTTGATACTAGTAGTCTATTGATTGCTGAGCATGAAATATTGGTAAGTTAATTTCACCTAAATGGTTGGTCCCTATTTAGATAATTATCACCATGCAACTTGATCCGTCTATGGTGTATGCTTTACTAACCCTTACCCTTGATATCGGATTAGCTATTACGAACAAGGTCAAGCTAGTAAATGAGGTTGATAGCCTCAAATCTTGAGTTACTAATTCTTTCCCATTCACTACCTCTTGGTTAGGTAAGTAAGAATAAGGTAAGTTCTCGCGTTTGCAACCATTAAAAATCAATTAAAAACGAAAGAAAGAAATAATACATGCATAAACTCCATTCAAAAATCACTAAGTATTTTATTATGTGTTAATTTGTCATGGGTTCCCACCTTTAATTGTAATTGGTTTTAGCTATCATGTTTATGAATAAATTCCATGGTATTCATATACAAAGCATAAATTAATACTTACAACAATGATAGGAAGAAACTCACTTGATTATTGAAACAATAAAGAAGAACAATTCACCAATTGTCTCAAGCATTTTTAAATAGAAGCGTCTAAGTCAGACTTATCTTCTTAAATCATGTTTTTAAACATGTCTTGACATCTATTACAAAAAAAAATAAAGGGTATTTATATAGTAGATTTATGCCTTCTTTGTTCCTTCATGAATTTGGTGTGGGATTTGTTGCTCCTTTCCTAGTTGAAATTAGGATTTGACTTTTGATGACCATTCAACAAGCTTGTTGCTGTGCTTTTCATCGTGTCTCACAGAAGGCTGTATAACGATCATGTACTGCAACGGCATATCATCGATTCTATGCCCTTCGCTTGCCGCACTAACAAGTGACTAATGTCAGGTATGCACCAAATCTTTGCATTATTCATTCCTTCTATCTTATTCTTTTAAATATAAACACTAAATATCTTTTGATTACAGAAATATCTATCATGTGTATTTAAATCATTTTCACAAATATATAACATAAAAAAATGAAAAGACACATAATTTGTTCTCAAAACATAGTAAAGTACGGGCAAAAATACGTCTATAAAATGCATAAATATGCCCTTCATCAACACCCACATAAACTATTGTTCGTCCTCGAACAATCTACTACCAGTTCTTATGTTACTTCCAAAATTCATCCTATGAATAGGTCTACTTGCACTTAGGATCATGAGGCACATCAATGAAGCTCAAACAATTCACTTGCATGCATATAAGATCAACATTAAATTGTCAAAAGTTTGAAATCACTTAGCTTTTGAAAACTAACTCATCAAGACATATTTTGGGCCAACATGAATTACATGTAATTTAGCAATCAAGATTAAGCAAAAGTCTTATTATTGTGCCCCTCACAATTTGGAGAGATGCCCTTTTACACACAAGATATAAGTCAATATAAGGCGGGGCATAAATAAAATAATTTCTGCTCACTCTCCCAAAAGAGCGAACATACATGCAAAAGACGACCATATCGGCTCCCTTAGTGTAATACTCCGCTAATATAAATTTATGAATCAAGGATCAATTAAGACTTTAATTTGGTTGTAATGTAGGCTAAGGCACGGGTAGGAACTATTTGGCCAAGATAGTGACTAATCTCCCTAAGCACTTTAATACTTCACTAACACTTTGATTTTTTAGAACATTGTTTAATTTCTAAATTTTCTCATATACCTCCTTTTATTTTTCAAATTTTCAACCTAGGTGACCGTCTTGATTTTTCTTTTTATCATTAGGCGTCATTCACACATATTTTTTTCTTTTCTTTTCCTTTCTTAGTTCCACCCTTCACGCACCCCTATTCTAACCACCCTCAACTTAAGCATTTTTCTTATGTTGAGATTCACAATATCAAGGAAGGACCAAGGCCAAAACGGGTTCATTGTAAACAAATGGAGTACGGTTAATCGGTAAATCATGATTTTTTTTCATCTTCAATTTTTCAAAGCTCTTTTTTTTAAATTTTCCCACTAAAAATCACCCTCCTTGTTTAGCAAAATTTCACCTTTTTTTCTTTGAGTTCACACCACACTTTTTAGCTTTTCCTTCATAGTAATTATGGCTAACTTTCCAAACAAAATTTTTTTCATTAAAGTGCTCTAGGAGGTATTTAGATCAAATACAAGTCAATAAAATAAAAGGGATTAAGCTTATAATATGGCTATCAAAAGAATAGGCTAAGGATCAAACATAGCTAACTAGGATAATTACAATCAAAGTAGGTAAAATAGGATAAAAATAAGGCTACCAAAGAAATGCCTATATCACTTCCTAAATTCATCATTCTTATTTAAACTGCTTTTCTTTGGGCAAGTTCTAGACATCAATTTACAAGCATGGAGTATATCAAAAATAATTCCTCACGCATTGGCAAAAGATGGTTTAACAATGGAAATCAAGATCACATAAACACATATATCCATATTGCATGCATAACATAATTAAGCCCATCTTGTTCAAGTACAAGAGTCAAGTTCTAAAAGAATAGGTGTTTCTTCCTTTTCATGCATTTTTGAGTGAATTAAATAAAGTTCCAATGATACACAGAGTGAAGCACCTAGCATTCGTATGGCTCAAGTCTTGTTCTTCTAATGACTAATTTACCCTTAAGATGGTCGTCATCCATCCATCATCGGGTAAGTCATGACAATGAATAAAAAATAAAAAAAATATAGACTCAAGCACCTAGCATTCGTAAGGCTCAAGTCTTGTTCTTCCTAATGACTAATTTACCCTTAAGATGGTCGTCATCCATCCATCATCGGGTAAAGTCATGACTTAATGAATAAAAAATAAAAAATATAGACTCTCTAGTAGGTTCTAAGGGACTATCCACCGGAAAAGTACCGAAAACAAAATCGGAGGAACCCAAAATAAAATAAAACTAAAAAATACTACAAACCAACAAGCATGCATGACAAATCATAAATCCAAAATAACTAGGCCTACCATGTGCAAATTTAGCAATTAAGGTATGCATGGTATTATGAAGTTTACTCTCCCACCCATTGTTTTCACTATCCCTAGTGCTACAACAAATAAACATAAAGTAATAGAGTGCAAGAAGAACTCCCTTGGCCTCTACTCCTTGTTTTCAATGTTTAAGCTCAATTTTTGTTGAAACTCATGACCTATCACCTGCATACTTTAACAAATATATAAAAATGAAACAAATAAAATCATCTTGGGTTGCCTCCCAAGTAGCGCCTGATTTAACGTCGTGGCACGACACAAGTATCTTGATTACTTAGACTTCATCAAGATACCTGTTGAGACCGTGGTCACATCTTGGCCGCTTGTTTTACCACGCTACCCTGTGACACGTCAGAAAATAAAAAAAACAAAAAATAGAAAATAAAGTCTAAAAGTTAAACACAAGCAATTAATCTAATCCTAAACCATATTCCCCGGCAACGGCGCCACTTTTTGATAACGCTCAAACCACACCTCCTTCGGAAGTATGAAATGGACGTTGTTAATAAAGAACCCAATTAGAGGTTGGGGCCGATCCCCCAAGGAATATGGAAGGATGTAGAAGAACGCTAGTGCTTAACCTTTTTAGTTAATTATTTCCTAAGAGGGGGGAATTTTTAAAAGTAATAAATAACAATGTTGAGAAATTATTTGTTGTTTCCAAATTAATGCATCTAACTAGGGTAAGTGTTCCCCGTGACTTCATAACCACATGGAATTTTATACTAGTGATCTATGATGGTGCTTAGCATGTAATATCGGTAAGTTAATTTCACCTAAATGGTTGGTCCCCTATTTAGATGATTATCACCACACAATTTGGTCCGCCTACGGGTGTATGCTTTACTAACCCTTACCCTTGATATCAAATTAGCTATTCCTGGACAAGGTCAAGCTATTAGATGAGGGTTGATAGCCTCACATCTCCATTGTTAGTTCCTTTTCCCATTCACTACCTCCTTGGTACGGTAAGTAAGAATAAGGAAGTTCTAACATTTGCAACCGTTAAAAATCAATTAAAACAAAGGAAGACAATAAATGCATAAACCCCGTTCAAGAATCACTAAGTATTTCACCTATGTGTGTTAATTTGTCATGGTTCCCACAACCCTAGTTATGGTGGTTTTAGCCTATCATGTTTATAAATAAATTCATGATATTCATAGACAAAAGCATAAATTAATACTTACAACAATGAAGAAACTCACTTGATTATTGCAACAATAAAGAAGAACAATTCACCAATTGCCTCAAAGCGTTTTTGAAATAGAACGTCTAAGTCCAAGACTTGTCTTCTTAAATTATGTTTTTAAACTTATGTCTTGACATCTCTATTACAAAGAAATAAAAGGGTATTTATAATAGTAGATTTATGCCTTCTTTGTTCCTTCATGAATTTGGTTTTGAATTTGTAGACCCTTTTCCTAGTTGAAGTGGGATTTTACTTTTGATGGCCATTCAACAAGATTGCCGCATTGCGCACTGCATCGCACAAGAAGGGATGCATGTCGCACACTGCATCGCGCAGTTTCTGTGCCACTTCGCACACCTAGTCGCGCAGTAGTGTTGTGTAGTGCGATATGCCTTGATCTTTGCATTATTCATTCCAATTTCCTCATCTTTATTCCATAAGCCTCAAACATACCCAAAACCATCACTTTTAGCCCTGAAAATATCTAACCACGTGTGTTAGCCATTTTCACAAATATATAACATAAACCCATGAAAACACACATAATTTATTCTCAAAACAAAGTAAAGTACGACAAAAATACGTCTATGAAGTGCATAAATATTCCCTTCATCAGCGAGTCGCAGGAGCAATCCGCGGACTGCCGTTTCCTCGCCGATGTGGGATAGAAAACTGGTAAGAGTGGACCGGCAATTGAGCTTCGAGTCGCCAGTACTGATTTGTGAACCGCCGATGTAACGCGAGATTCAGTCAGTGGCTTGAAGCCATTTATAAGAGTGAACCAGCATTCCATTGGCGATTTGGCGAATCCGGCTGGTGAAACGCCGGACCCTATCGTCCCTAAATTGAATTTTAAATAGATCAAAGGCGGCCATTAACAACACCCACACACAACTTGTTAGAATTATCACTACTATATTTAAACAAAATCCCATGGCGGTTTTCCCTTAAGAATGGTGTCACCCAGTCTATCATCAAGCAAAATGTTGCATATCAGTCTGATTGGGTTATTTAGACTTTACCCATTTAAAAATTTCACACACATAGAACATATATTCCCCATTTCTTTCAACAAAAAGAGCATATTCATGAATTCTATAAGAAAGGGAAACAAAGTATTAAAACTAAAAGAATTAAGAACCATTGAGAAAATCATGACAACGGCAAGAAAGCTTTTACCACAATGTAGGAATTCTTGCACACTTGAGCTTGAAAAGCTTAGACAACTCTCAACAATGGTACTTCAGGGGATGTGTAGTAGAGAAAGGAAATGTGAGTGTAGTGAGTGTGTTAGTGAAAGGAGGGAGAGAGTTTTATAGGTGAGAAGTGGAAGGTTGATAGGTTGAGGGGAAGGTGGAGAGTTAATGTAATGGCGTGTTGGTAGGAAATATGGGGAAGTGGGAATATTGGGTAGTGGAGAGACAAAAAGAGAAAGGAAAAATGGTGAAAAAGGGGGAACTAAGGGAATATTTTGTACAATAGGGCGGCTCAGCTGATATTTGGGATTCAGTGGGTCCATTCTTTAATTTCCATTTTGAGATAAATTCGTACCTCGACCGGCGCTACATCGGTGGTTCGCTGAAGCACACCAACATTTCACTGCTTTACCTTTCCTTTACGGGGTATTTGTGCCCAGTTCTCTGTTCTCAGTCAGCGACCCACCGACAGTTCATGAATTGGATTGGCGATCCGCCAGTGACCTGTCGCTTAGTCGCCAAAGCTTCAGGTACTCTGTGTTACATCAACAACCCATCGGCGGTCCACAGTTTTGCATCGGCAGTTTGCCGATGGGTCCACCGGTCTACTAATCCAAGCCCCAACCTTCTGTTTGCACTCATCTTGAAATGGCGATTTGCGCTTCTGGATCGGTGACTCGCCGGTTCAATGCTATTCCTCTCTATATGATTTGTTTCTTCCTTTGTTCCTCACTTCATAGCTCCTACAAAAACAAAAACAACAAAGACATAAAATAACTCATTAAACACTTGGGTTGCCTCTCAAGAAGCGCCTTAGTTAACATCGTGGCACGACGTACATTTCATGCAACCCCTCTTTTTCAACGGATCATCTGCCAACTCCGTCTCCTTCATCTCCAGTACCTTGTCCTCCTCCTCATTTTGCAACACTCCTATTACCTTGCATTCGAGTGGCGTTTCAGTTGATGGAAACACCTTGAAGGTGACTTCCTCACTTTCGACTCTGAATTTTAGTTCTCCAAGCTCCACGTCCACCATAGCTCTCCTTGTAGCTAAAAATGATCTTCCCAAAATAGTGGGTACCTCCACATCCATTTCGCAATCAAGGATAACAAAATCAGTAGGTAGGATAAACTTATCCACTCTTAACAATACATCTTCTAACACACCCATCGGTTTTTTATAGACCTATCCTCCATGAGCAACCTCATCGATGTAGGCTTTATGCTTCCGAGTCCATATTTCTTAAAAATGAGTAGGGGCATTAAATTTATGCTGGCACCAAGATCACATAGATCTTTTTTAAACACACGTATCCCAATTGTATAGGGGATTGTGAAAGCTCCTGGGTCTTTCCGCTTAGGGGCAAGGTTACTCATCATCATTGCACTACAATGGTGTGTTTTCTCCCCACTACCTACATCAACCACCCTTTTCTTCTTCAGCTATTCTTTTATAAACATCGCATAACTTGGCATTTGGAGGGGAGCATCCACTAATGGTATATTGATGGACAACTTGCTAAACTTGTCAACAAATTTGCTAAACTGGTCATCCTTCTTTTTCTTGGCCAACCGTTGTGGATAAGGAGGTGAGACTCTTGATCTTGTTATCAATTGGGGCCTTCATGACTGCCTCATCGTTATCAACATGTGAGAGGATTTTATCATCATTCCCCTCTCCTTCCTCTTCAATCTTTTCCTCACTCCTTGGAGTCTTTGGCATCTTGTCGATGTTACACCTCGTAAGTTTCTAACATTTAGTCGGCCTATTTGTATGTTGATTGAGAGTTTTAGAGTGCCATACATACAAGGAAAGAGCCTGAGAAAAGGCCGAACGGGTTCCAAGTTGGGATTTCACGGGAGGAGGCCGAACCAAGCTTCCCAGAGGGGCAAAGTGGCACGGAGCAGCTCCTCCGCGTTAGCCAATGTGGCACAGAGCAAAATCAGCGCGATGGGCAGAGTGCCACATTGCCTTGTCTGCTGCCTCAAGTATATAAAGGCCTCAAGCTTAGAAATTAGATCATTATCCAAATAATCACGGCCAGAACAGAGGGAGTACGAAGAAACCAAGTAAAAATCATCCGATTACGCCGCTAAACGCCGTCCAAATCCGAATTA
>JACEIK010007624.1:0-22501 GCA_018107945.1 Datura stramonium | reverse complement strand
TTCTATTAAAGGCAAACTCTACCATGGGCATATGTTTCTCCCAAAAAGTTAATTTTCCTTTTAAAACAGCTGTTAACATATTCCCTTAAGTCCTATTAACTATTTTTGTTTGCCAATCAGTTTGTGGATGAAAAGATGTATAAAATAATAGTTTAGTCCGCAACTTTCCCCAAAGAACTCTACAAAAGTGACTTAAAAACTCAGTATCCTAATCACTAATAACAATTTTAGGTATACCATGTAATTTAACCACTTATTTCACAAATAAATCAGCCAAATGTGTTGCACCATTAGTCTTCAAACATGGAACAAGATGAGCCATTTTTGAAAATCGATCTACGACTACAAATATACTTTCTTTACCATGTTTAGTTCTAGGCAGACCTAACAAAATCCATGGAAATATCAATCCAAGGAGAAGTAGGAACAAGTAAAGGAGTATAAAGACCATGTGGTAACACTTTTGATTTGACCTGTTTACATTCAAGACACTAGGAACACACTCTCTCAACATTTTTTCGCATGCCAGGACAAAAAAAATATTCAATAAGTATATCCAAAGTTTTAGAAACTCCAAATTTTCCCATGAGCCCACCACAATGTGCTTCCCTAACAAATAATTCACGTAAAGAGGTATTAGGAATACACAACTTATTTTTCTTAAAAAGGAATCCATCTTGAAGATTGAACCGCTCATAAGGACCCAACTTACATTTTCCAAAAACCTTGCCAAAATCAGAATCATTAACATAAAGGCCCTTGATTTGATCAAAACCCATCAATTTAGAAATAAGAGCAGAGACCAAGGCATACGGGAAGGTCTCAATGAATTCAACCCATTTTGTATGCCTACAATTAAGCTAACCTTGGCTCTTCAAGAATCTCAAGGATTTATGTTCAGACTTAGCCACAAACTCTCTAGACCACAAATAATGTTGCCATGTTGCTAAAGCTTTTACCAAAGCATATAACTCTTTATCATAAGTTGAGTAGTTCAATGTAGCTCCACTTAGACTTCACTAATGTATGCAATGGGCTCTGAATCCTGCATAAAACAACACCAATTTCTCTTCTGGAGGCATCACATTCCACCTCAAAAGACTAAGAAAAATAGGCTATTGCAAAAGAGGAGCAAAACACAAATTTTCTTTTAATAAGTTAAAAGCAGCATCTTGTTCTTTTCCCCATGTGAAAACCTTGTCGTTCTTAATAACTTCAGTCAAAGAAGTAGCAATGGTGCTAAAATCTCTAACAAACCTATAAAAACTAGTAAGCCCATGAAAACTCCTAATCTTAGTTACACTCTTAGGTTTAGGCAATTCTTTTTGATTGCCTTGATGTCACGACCCGAACATAGGCCCGGATCGAGACATCGAACCCCAAAAGGCTCCAAGTCAACCCATGACATGAACATGACTTCTAAAGCTCAACATAAAAAAATGCGGAAAAGTCTAACATGTGGAATAACAGAAGTCTGAGAATATAATAACATCTGAACATCTGAATACATAACACAATTGAAGTTGAATGCATACTATGTTTGATAAGCCGCTACATACTAATGAGTTGATGGGACAAGAGCCCAACTAACTCATTATAGACTGAAACTGAAAATACTGAATACAACTGATAAAAACGGGGCCCTCCAAGGATGAGGACTCACCAACTCTGGTTGGGAGATGCTAACTCTGAGGATCTAGCTAATGGCAGGACTGAACCTGAATGTCTAAGCCTGTATTATGAAATGATACAACATAGAGTATGCGGTCAGTATGTGGAATGTACTGAGTATGCAAGATAAGTAAAACGGCTAAGTAAGTAAAAATCAGATATCATGCATATTATAAAACATTTCATCATAACATTCTGAGAGTAGGGCTTGCATGCTAGTATCTAAAAACAGGACTTAAACATAACTGAATATCATAACTGGATTGAATGACCCAAAGCTGAAACTGATTATTCATAAGTAAAACTGAACATTGGGGAAAACCTGATGAAAACATAATATCATGACTGATGAACATGCATAACTGAAATCATAAGGAAAAATAGGAGACTTATCATATAACCGACATTACCACGATAGAGCTTACGTGGTCCCGAGTATTATATTCAAGTGGGCAAAGCCGTCCAATGCCTTGCCAGCGCTAAGGGCTACCATGATATCGATATCAAGATAAAGGCCCCTTGGGGGCAGGAAAGCTCACAAGGGAGGTCCTAAATAATCTGAACATACCTACGTTGGCATGTAGTTCTGAGGCACAGGGTAGATTGAACCCTTAGCCTACTCGGTGCTAGACACTACTCCCAAAAACATGTATATTCTCTCCATCATTTTTCAACGAAGCTGAACCATCGTCTTTTGAAGAAGATGAATCATAATAATACATGCATAATCTGAAAAAATAACATGAGAAGCCTTGGCTCACACCACACCACAAGCTAAAAAGTGGGAGTCTAGACTCCAAAACCACGTGGTAAGCTAATAACATGAAATTGAAGTAAATCATGAACATACTTGATCATATGGGCTTGCCCAAACTTATACATACTTTAGATAGTCAAAATCATGGATATAAACATAAGTAATTCAAAATCATATATATGTCATCATACTTGAAAACATAGATCATAAAATCAACCTTTCATGAACTTTCATAATTGGGCACTATAATTTGTAAGAATTTGAAAACATGAATTGTAATTGAAAACATTATAAACATGCCCATAAATCTGAATTTAACATTAGAAACATGAATATAGTATACCCATGATAGATACTTAGAGAATTCACAAGTTGGGTTAAAACCCCATAGATTTATGTACTTAGAATTTTCATGAATTTGAGAAGGAATTGGGCATGAGAGTGGATAAATACACCCATTCATAACCTTACATTCCTAGGTACTTCTAATTTCAAAGACTTCTTGAATGTCCAAAGGAATTGGGGAAGAACTTGATGAATTCTAGTCTTGATCACCCTTAGGAACTTCTAGTCTTGCATGCATGGAGATGGATTTATCTAGAATGAGTTAAACCCTCTTAAAACACACCTATCTAAGCTTAAAACGACGTAGTTTTAGGTCTTAGGAGCTTAAAAATTATGGAAAATCCACTAATAAATTCGCAGAAAAATTACAATGCCAGTCCCAACGAGGGACTGGACGATTTGTTACCACTGACAACGACCCGTGGCCTACTTGTCATTGCCAATACTGGAAACCTTCACTCTGCCAATCACCACGAAGGACACCTCAACTCGTGGGGTGTACCTAACGACTCGTGGTGATTAGTCATTGGGAACACTGCCAATCATCCAATCATTCATGTCGGCTTCTTGACCACGACCAATCTAATGGCTCATGGCCCTAACCACGAGTTGTGGCTTCTCCCATGCTCAACCCCTAGATCACCATTCATAGCCAACTTTTTCCTCCACTCCGCGAGTCATTTAACGACTCATGGGGTACTTCACGAGTCATTGGATGACTCATCCCATGACTTGGTGTAGAAATTCCTGTTTTCTCCATTTGAACCCTCGGGTCTGATCTTTAGGGCTTTTGGGGTATTATAATATCCCCCCTTGGGAACATTCATCCTCGAATGTAGGTAAGCATACTAAAAAGCTGGGGAAAGCAACTGTCATACCAAATACTGAACATTTAAAGTTGAAAATTAACGAAGTGACTGACTCCGGACTGAAATACATGACTGAACTAAATTCGTGGATCACACATACATGCATTGACATGAAAGAAACTGGGGCACATGAACTAAACATGAAACTAAATAGAGTACTAGGGAGGAAACTGATACCTCAAGCTGAAACTGAGCCGGAAGGGAATAGATGTGGGTATTTAGCCATCATATCTGCCTCGGCTTCCTATGTAGCTCCCTCAACATGTTGGTTCCTCCACAACACCTTTACTGAAGCTATTTCTTTGTTTCTAAGCTTTCGAACCTGATGATCAAGTATTTCCATCGGAACCTCCTCATAACTAAGACTATCCTTTACACCTACGCTCTCCACCGGGACAACCAAAGTTGGATCACCCATGCACTTTTTTAAAAGAGACACATGGAAAGCTGGATGTACAGAAGCTAATTCTGAGGGCAACTCCAACTCATAGGCCACCCTGCCAACACGTCTCACAATCTGGTACGGGCCAACATAATGGGGACTAAGTTTCCCCTTATTTTCGAACCTCATCACTCCCTTCATGGGAGACACCTTCAAAAATATCCAATCATCAACTTCAAACTCAAGCTCTCTCCTCCTCACATCCGCATAGGACTTTTGGCGACTCTGAGCTATTTTCAACTTTTCCCTTATAAGCTGGACCTTCTCCATAGCCTCATGAACTGAATTTGGTCCCATCAACATAGTTTCACCAACCTCAAACCACCCAATAGGTGATCTACTTCTCCGCCCATAAAGAGCCTTAAATGGAGCCATCTGAATGATGGAATGATAGATTTTGTTATATGTAAACTCGATGATAGGTAAATGATCATCCCAACTACCTTTAAAATCAAGCACACATGCTCTCAACATATCCTCAAGAGTATGAATGGTTTGTTCAGTCTGACCATCTGTTTGAGGGTGAAAAGTTGTGCTAAGCTTGACCTGAGTACCAAGTCCCTTCTGAAATGATCTCCAAAACTGGGAGGTAAACTGAGTACCTCTATTTGATATGATGGAAAAAGGCACTCCATACAACCGAACTAGCTCCCGAATATACACTTAGCATAATCCTCCGCTGAATCGGTATTTTTGACCGGTAGAAAATTGGCTGCTTTAGTCAACCTGTCTACAACCACCCAAATAGAGTTATGTTGTCGACGAGTACGAGACAACCCTATAATGAGGTCCATATTGATTTACTCCCACTTACAAGTAGGAATACTAATGTCCTGAAGCACACCTCTAGATCTTTAATGCTTGACTTTCACCTGTTGACAATTCGAACACTTAGCCACAAACTCTGCTATGTCCTTCTTCATGCCATTCCACCAATAAACTTCCTTACGTCACGGTACATCTTGGTAGCATCTGGATGTATAGAATATCTGGAACCATGAGTCTCATGCAACATCTGCTCCCTCAAGTCATCAACACACGGTACATACAAACGACCCCGATATCTCAGTAGACCATCTCCCCCTTGAGAGAAGACCTCCACCTTATGATTCTGAACAGCTTCCTTCAATTTTACCAAAATAGGGTCCTCGTCTTGCCTAGCCTTGACTTCGGTCACCAAGGAAGATTTTGATCTATTCTGAACAATGACACCACCATCTGTCGAGTCAATAAGATGAACTCCTAGCCGTGCAAGCCGATGCACATACTTCACTAACTCTTTCCTCTCCTCATAAACATGGGTCACACTCTCCATAGAAAGCCTGCTAAGAGCGTTTGTCACCACATTAGCCTTGCCCGGATAATAAAGGACACTCATATCATAATTCTTAAGAAGTTCCAACCACCTTCTTTGACATAGATTTAGATCCTTCTGGGTGAACATGTATTGTAGGCTTTTGTGGTCCGTAAACACATCCACATGGACCCCGTATAGATAGTATATCCAAATCTTCAAGGAAAATACTAATGCCTCTAACTCGAGGTCATGAGTCGGATAGTTCTTCTCATGGACTTTCAGCTTCCTGGAAGCATAGGCTATAACCTTACTATGCTGCATTAATACACAACCAAGGCCAATCCTTGAGGAATCAAAATACACCACAAACCCATCGGTACCCTCAGGTAGGGTCAACACTGGTGCTGAGGTGAGTCGAGTCTTCAACTCTTGGAAGCTTTTCTCACAAGCCTCCAACCATTGAAACTTCACTTTCTTCTGGGTCAACTTGGTCAATGGTGCCGCAATGGATGAAAATCCTTCCGCAAACCTCCTGTAGTAACTAGCTAAGCCCAAGAAACTCCTAATATTCGAAGGACTCACTGGTCTCGGCCAATTCTTCACAACTTCTATCTTTTGAGATTCCACCTGTACATCCTCACTTGACACCACATGACCCAAAAATACTATCGAGTCCAACCAAAACTGACACTTACTGAATTTAGCATACAACTATCGATCCTTAAGAGTCTATAGTACCACCCTCAAATGAGCGGCATGCTCCTCTTTGCTTCGAGAGTATATGAGAATTTCATCTATGAACACGATCACGAATATATCCAAATACGGCTTGAAAATCCTGTTCATCAAATCCATAAAAGTTTCAGGATCATTCGTTAGTCCAAAAGACATAACTACAAACTCATAGTGACCATACCGAGTCATGAAGGATGTCTTCGGAATGTCACTCTCTCTAACCCTGAGCTGATGAAATCCGAATCTGAGCTTTATCTTTAAAAAATACTTGGCACCCTAAAGCTGGTCAAATAAATCATCGATCCTGGGGAGGGGATACCTATTCTTGATGGTAACTTTATTCATCTGCCGATAGTCAATGCACATTCGAAGCGAACCGTCTTTCTTTTGGACAAAGAGAACTGGTGCACCCCACTTCAACAAAATTTTTACATTTAAAATAACCCATAATTGGCACTAAAAATTCAAAAAAAGATTTTCATTTTTAAAAACCCGACAATGTAGACACAAGACAATCATGAGAGAAAACACCCCACCCCCAACTAACATATTATATTTTACTCAATTTATAAGTTAAGAGCAATCAAGGGCAAGAAGACTCCTTGAAGGATCTAGTGAGGGGAACAAGGGATCCATGAGAAGGTAACCTCATCAAAATGCCATGAAGTAGTATTAGATGTTGAGGGCATTAATGGGTCAGGTGGAAGTGTGAGTGGCTTGCCCGGTAAGGATACTTTCCAGTGGTTCGAAAAAGTTCTATTCACATGATAGGAAGTCCCATCCACCCCACCAAGCCACCAAGATGGATCCACTTCATAGAAAGTGCGCATCCTAGGGCGGGGTGGTCTGTTGTGGTATATTTCCTCATCCGATATCACTTCAGACGGGCTGTCATTGCCCGTACACCAATCATTTAGTAGACTTATGCTACTTGCTGGTTGAGCCTCCTCAGGGGCAAACATATTCAGATCAATACCTTTTGGTGACAATATCTCCTTGCGGGTGTCAAGTTCTTTCTTTATGGCCACCACTTATTTTCCAACATATCAAGTCTCGTACATAGCTCCCCCAATTTATCAATTACCGATCTCATTTCTCTTTTAATGGCTTGTTGAATCATAGAGGGAATAGCCTTTGCTAATTTCAACAATTGAACATCATGGGCCCAGTCCCTATGTGCCATCTTCAGAATGCCCTTTGCTAGTGGTGAGGGAGCCCTATTGGTTGGTAATGAAACCGCTGCATTTTCTTGAGACCTTGAAGGTGAGGGAGTTTCTGGTTTCATAGTCAACTTGGGAAGCTTTGAACATAGGGCATCCATGTTGGTCTTGGTGGCCAAATTAATCACTCCCTCAACCCTCACTGTTTTATTCAGTGGCCTGATTAGAGAGATAGTTGGCACAAAGGCAAAGTAGACTGATGAGGATAGGATAGGGCATAGAGGTTGCTTTTGCCTGGCCTTCCTTTTGAATTGCTCAGCGATAATCTCCCCTACATTTATGTGTCTATGATTCATGATGCAAGCTACAAGGGTTGAGGTCTCAATTGGAACATGTGTTGTGTTTTTGGAGGGAATAATGCGAGCACACATAAGATAAAGCCACATTCATGCTTCAAATTTAAGATTATGCCTCTGAATAATACCTTCGTAATAGACCAATGTGATTGACCCATAGAAATTATTTTGGCCACCCGCTCAAGCTGATAATCTTTGTCTTCTAGTTTTCTTTTGAAGCCTCAACTTGGATGCACTGGGTCAGCCCAATAAATAGAGTTGATTTCATCTGGGGTGATGTGAACTTCTTGGTCCTGTACTAGCACAGAAGATAAACATGGCATCTTATCAACTCGTCCTTTACGCTTGAAGATGTCCTGTTGTACCCTATAAGAGGCTTAAAACTTCTGCACCAACTCGGGAAAGTAAGGATACAAGAGCATTGTGAAAGGCTCCCAATCGCGAATTTGAAATTGATAATAAATGTCTGGAAAGCCATCCTTGAAGGAGTCAACCTCAAATCGAGCTTCGGTAGTGGTAGACCATTTCTCATTACATTGGACATAATAATTCTTCATCTTATTGAGCCCAAAGAAAAGTTTCTCAATCCGCTTCTCCTCATCAGACTATGCTCCCTGAGCTATCGCATTAGTCATTAGTGATTTTCCTTTACCACATTTTCGAGAGGTAGACATGATGCTGCAAAGAAATGCTAGTGTCGCATGTTGCTATTTTTGGGTTTTTGATGATATGAAAGAAAAAGAAGAGAGAACTAATCTAGAAATAAAAATCTCAGAATTGGATGAGAACAAGTTGCAATATAAGAATCATATGCTGGTGGACTGGTGTTACAACTGCAAAATGTAGGTGTAGACCCGCGATTCGCAGCTGAGTTGCCGGCCTGGGCAGGTAACTGGGCACAATGACTCTCTACCAGTGCTACACCAGTGTTTTTCCGGTCTCAGCTTGCAAAGCGCAGGTGAAACGCGGGGACTAGGCAGTGACCTGAAGCCTTGAACCTGGACTTGCGTCTCATCCTGCATTTCACCGGTGATGACCAGTGACTCACTGGTGAAATGCAGTTTTAACATCAATAGCACCCCAACCCAGTCAAAAAAGAATACCTCAATTTCATGATTTACTCCACTCACCCCCATATTATGATCAACCTACTTCAAATGGCACAACAGAAATAAAAATGACAATTTGCCCTTAAGAACAACGTCACCCGATCTATCTTTAGGCAAATTGTTCAATTTAAGCACAAGGGATAACTCAGACTTCATCTCCAACTAATATATCAAACACACACTACATATAGCACTCCTACCAAAAATGAGCATCCACACCAACATTATGCAATTATTACTACCCCCAACACACCCACACTATGAGAATCATTCCACAATGGAGAAGCACAATATGAGAAATGGGAGGTATGGGTACAAAAAATTCCAAATGTAGCATGCTTAATTTTTAACTCACATTCTAAAATAACAAGAAATATAAGAGCACGAACATACATACCGATTAGGCAATAAGAACAAAAAGCAACTAGATTTGAGCTTGGTGTCTTGTCAAAAAATTGTGTTTCCAACAATGGGAAATGCTATTGCTTAGTGAGATGTGTGATAGGTGTGTGAGGTAAGGGGAAATGAAGAGAATAGGAAGGAGGGTTTTACAGGTTGAAGAGAATGAGAGTGGTTGGCAGGTGAGAAGGTGGGTTTAATGTTCAATTTAATGGTGGGAAATTGGAATGGTAAAATTGGTGGGAAATGGGGTATTGGGAAAGTGAAAAGTGTTTTGGGGGAGATAAAATGGTAGATAGAAGGTATTTTGGGAAGTTAAAAAGGGTTTGACTAGATTTTTAAAGAGCCATGAGGCGGGTCGGTCAAGATTTTAAAATGAAGCACGTGCTTCTGCCCACGCTAAACCTGCAGTCGCCGGTGGGGTACCATCATTTTTCTTATTCAAGCGTAGGTTACCTCTACATTTTCCCAGTTCACTGTCTTGCAAGTTGTGGTTGACCGATGGTTCGTGGGTTTCCACCTGCATTCCGCCGATGGGTCGTAGTTTACACTTCAACTCCCAGGATCACTGGTTGAAGATGACACCTAACCAGCGGTTTGTGAATTTCCTCCGGTAAAGCGACGATTCCCTCTTTTTACTCAAAGCTTTCTGCTTCTCTCTTGCATTGGTGTGGCGATTCATTCTTGAGAACCTGCGTTTCATAGTTCTCACGCTGCAATTGCCCTATTTTCTTCCACCTAGTTCTTCATCCAATCTATCCTACAAAATAAAATTACTAAATATCAAAGCATCATAATAAAACAAACACTTGGGTTGCCTCCGAAGAAGCGCCTTTAACGTTGTGGCACGACAAAGGTGCTTTTTCTGCTATGGCTCGTCTAGGTATGCAACTTCCACCATGTTGATTTCTGCTGACACTCCCAAGTACTTTTTTACTCATTGGCCATTCACTTTAAATCTTAGCGCATAATCTCTTCCAACCTCAATAGCTCCATTCTCAAAAACTTGGGATACCTTAAAGGGACCCGACCACTTAGATTTCATCTCTCTAGGGAACAACCTCAGTCTACAGTTGAACAGTAGCACACGATCTCCCGGGGTAAATACCCTTTGCAAAATATTTTGATCATGGTAGTACTTCATTTGGGTTTCGCATATGCCAACATTTTCATAGGCCCCCATCCTAAAATCGTCCATCTTATTGAGATTCTCCACTCGCCCCTAAACGGCTTTTTCCTAATCAAGATTCAAACTCTTCAAGGCCTACATGGCCTTATGCTCCAATTCCAATGGTAAGTGGCAAGCTTTGCCAAAGACCAATTGATATGGGGATATTCCAATTGGTGTTTTATATATAGTGGGGTAGGCCCAAAGGGCTTCATCAAGTTTCCTTGCCCAATTTGTTCTATTGGCATTGACTGTTTTAGTCAAAATATACTTAATTTTCCGATTAGAAATATCTTCTTGGCCACTGATCGGAGGATGATAAGGGGAAGAAACTTTGTTCTTCATGCCATACTTTGCTAGCAAGTCACTGAACAACCGATTACAAAAGTGTGATCCTCCATTGCGATGATAGTTCTAGGGGTGCCAAATCGTGAGAAGATATGCTTTGTCAAAAAGGCTATCACACTCTCCCCTCATTGATGGCAATGCCAAAGATTCAATCCATTTAGACACATAATCTACTGCCACCAGAATGTAAGTGTTTCCATAAAAGCTAAGAATGGCCCCATAAAATCGATCCCTCATATATCAAACAATTCCACCTTAAGGATTGGTGTTAAAGGAAGCTCATGGCTCATAGAGATGCTTTCAGTTCGTTAACATTGATCACACTGGTTAACAAATTCATGGGCATCATGATAAAGAGTGGTCCAATAAAACCCACATTGTAACACTTTTGCAGCTATCCTCACACTCCCATATTGGCCTCCTACAGGCGATGAGTAACATGCCTTGAGGATTGGAATCATTTCAACCTCTGGGATACATCTTTGAATCATGCCATCCGCATAAATACGAAAGAGATATGGATCATCCCAATAGAAATTTTGAACATCATACATAAACTTCTTATTTTTATGGAAGTTTAATTCTTCGAGAGTGATGTTACTTACTAGGTAGTTAGAAAATTCTATAATGATTGGAGCAGACACAAGCTTCTTTTTCAACTCAATGAAGGCCCTGATAAAAGCCTTATCAAAATGGAATTTTGCATCTTTTTCCAACAATCGGAACAGAGGATGAGCTACCTTGGAACAACCTTTGATAGAACGGCTGTAAAACCCTGCATGTCCCAAAAAAGCTCTAGATACCTTTCACAGTCTTTGGAGGAGGTAGGTGAGCTATGGCATAAATTTTCTCTTGGTTTACCTCTATTCGTTTCTCAAATTTTTTGTGCCCTAGAACAATACCTTCTTTGACCAAAAAGTGGCATTTTTACCAATTAAATACCAAGTTCATTTCCTCGCATCATTTAAACAGCTCATCTAGGTGAACCAAGCATTCCTAAAATAAATTTCCTACAACCAAAATGTCACGCCTCACCTTGGGAAGTGTGACTAGCACCTAGTGCCACACTGGACTCTGAGATGACCTAGCGAGGTATATGCACCTCTGGTGCCGGCCAACAACACATAATCAAGAAAACAAAAAGGTATATCTCGGCTGTAAACACAGACTCAGACTACTAGGCCGCAACATACAACCTGCATAAGACAGCTACCCCAACAATCATGATAATAAAATGATCCTATGAGGGATGACAAGACCACCATGCTATATAAGTCAAAACAAAAGGAAAGCATATAGTTATATATAAACTACAATAAACAAGGATGCTAACATATAGCTAAATTAGTGTTATACCCCGGGAACCCAAGGATCAGACCCGGGAGTCAAACAGAAAAAATATCTGGAAAGTGTTGCAGCAGTGCAGGACGAGTCATTGGACGACTCGTCAGGGAGCCCCACGAGTCGTTAGGTGACTCGTGGGAAGGCATGTGTTGGTGAAGGGACTCGAGGTCCCCACCGGTGATGTAACGACTCGTGGTCAGCCACCACGAGTCGTCATGTCAGTCGTGGGGAGGTCCTAGAGAAGAATTTTGAGGGTGATCCAATGTACTTAGCGAAAGATGGTAACGAGTCATGTACCCGGGGGACGAGTCATCATGTCCTCCGTTAAGATCCAAGGAAAAAATTTCCAGTGGACTTGATGAAAGGACCCAACGACTCATTGCTCCTGGCAGCAAATCGTTAGGTCGCCCGTCAGGGTCACTTGACAGTGACTTCCTGCGAATTAGTAAGGGCCTTCTCATAATTTCCTACACTCCTAAGACCTAAACTACATCGTTTTGAGCTTGGGACAAGGTCTTTTAAAGGGAAATCAGTCATGATAAACCTCATTTGATATTTGTACGTGCAGAGAGGAAAGAGGAAAGGGAATTCAAGTGCTCACCTTCAAGTTCTTCAAGATTCTACCTAGGGTTTTCAAGTGAGTTAAGGGTCTCGAAATTTCCAGGTATGTGGGGTTTGAATGGGTAGTTTAGTCCCTAACCATGCCCATTTCTTCCCATTTCCTATGCTTAATTTTCTAAATTCTCATTGATCTTAACCCTGTTTGCATGATTCCTCAAAAGTTTACGTGAGCTTGTGGTATTATGATTAAATTGTGGGTTTTGAAATGTTTGGGCTGATTTTACTTGTATATACTTTATATTTCGTGATTTAAGACTCTAAAAGTATGGATGACCAATTATGAAGGATTTTTAGTAAAATTTATATTCAGGATGACTCCGCAAGCATGATATGAATTTTTGAATTTAAAGCATGTCTTCAAGTTTTCTATTTCTCATGTTACCATGATCATGTTTCGTATAAATTTAACACAATTATGAAGGATTTTTAGTAAAATTTATATTCAGGATGACTCCGCAAGCATGATATGAATTTTTGAATTTAAAGCATGTCTTCAAGTTTTCTATTTCTCATGTTACCATGATCATGTTTCGTATAAATTTAAGCATTTCTAGTATGATTAAAATTATGGGGAAAATCCTACATGTTGCTTAAGTCTTATGAACTCATGACTTTGGCAAACTCACGGGCTCAATTCCATGGCTAGGACTATAAATTGTTAGGCATGTATGATTGTTATGATTTGACTAGCCACACATGTCATGTATGAATTTTATGAGCACGTTTGCATGTTTTGGGAGTAGTACTTAACACCGAGCAGGTCAGCACAGTTACGCCCTCACCCGAACTACGTTGCGACCGTAGGTTATGTTTGGGAACCTCCTTCAATGACTGACTTACACTTACGGGCCTTAATGAGTGATATCATGCCTTTCATGGTTCATATCTCTGGCAAGATATGGACAACCTCCCGAGTAGGTTTACAGGTCTGCCCATATGCTCGAGTGGAGTATGTCGGTTATAGAAATCTCCCATTGTTCCTCATGATTTGATGCATGCATGATTTTATTCTTTTGTCTCGAGTTATGTTTTACGAACTATTTTCCCTCATGTTATGACTATGATAGGTTTACGAATGTACTTGAAAATCTTGAGCCTTTCGATATAAATTATGATTTCAGTTTTATGATCATGATGTCCCTAATTCTAAAACTTTTATGTTTTAAAGCATTGTCTTGCATACCTTACATATTCGCACCTTCCAAGTTCTGACCCATAAATTTCAGGATTCGGTTCGCAGGTATCGCATCGTCCCTAGCTTGCGCTCACCCCCCGCTTCGCCTAGTGGTGAGTCCTCGTGATTCGAGGGCTTCATGTTCAGACCTGGTTACTTATCTTATGTATTTCTTTTAGAATGTTTGGGTTAGTTTGGGTCTTGTCCCTTCAATTCATCTATCTTGTGTAGAGGCTGCACTCTATGTGTAGTATTCTACTCTTATTGTTCGTATTTTGTTTTGTTGCTCCTTACCTCTCATGTTATGATTTTCAATTAGTTCATGATTGTTAAGTTGGCTTCTACCCATATGAATGAATTAGTTATATGCTCACGCTCATGGGTTGACTTGAGTCTTTTGGGGCCCTTGTCCCAGGTCTACGGTTCGGTGTACTGGTCATGACAAATTTCGTATCAGAGCAATAGGTTCAGATGATTCTAGGAGTTTGAAAGACGCGTTAGGTATAGTCTTTTTCATGGGTGTGAAGCGCGCCACACTTATGACAGAAGAGGCTACTAAATGTTGTAGAAATATCCTTATTTCATGATCTGTCGTGTGGTGAAAATCCTTCTTATCCTTCTAATTCGTGCATTTCAGATTGCAGAAAATTATGGCTCCCCAGGAGGATGATCGGAAGGGGAGGAACAGAATGATGAGGGCCACGAGGGTGGCCATGATAATGGGCGCCAGCAAACCCCACAAGCTCAGGAGCCCTGTGCACTAGAGCCACTCGCATACGTCGAGTTTCGGGCGACGATTCAAATGTTGGCGCGTGCCTGACCGTCAGGGTCAACTAGCAGGCTGTTGGGCATGCTCCTCAGAATAGCAACGCGGTGGCAGCCCGAATCAGGGACTTTCTAAGGATGAACCTCCTAAGTTCACTGGGCAATGGTGGACAAAGATCTACACGAGTTCATTGAGGGGACATCTTGAAGGTCACTCCGTTGATGGGGGTGACAAATGAGGAGTGTGGTTCTGGCCTCATATTTCTGTTCAAAGGAGGTCACAGATTTGGTTTAAGCAATGGAGGGATAGCGGGGGCAGCCGGAGCAGGACCTATCAGCTGGGATGAATTCCACATGGCCTTTCTCTACGTGCTCTCTCCTGAGACGAGGGAATTGAAAGCAACTGAGTTTGTTAACCTCAAGCAAGGGAAGATGACAGTGCTTGAATATTCACTTGAGTTCACTCTCCTGTCAAAGTATGCCCCGGAGGTAGTGATGGATCAGAGGGCGCGGTGAGCAGATTCGTGCAGGAGTAGCTGGATAAGGATTGCCGAATAGCCATGCTTCATCGATATGGACTACCCACGTATAGTCCTCTATGCCCAGCAGATGGAAGCAGCTCATATGAGGCAGAGAGAGGCCAAGAGGACCAAAATTGATAGCCACAGGTTCTCCCAGCTGAGGCTAGGGGTGGGCCTCACTAGCAGTCCCAAGACAGTCCATTACACCATCACCATCTTCACCAGCATCTATCATCTAGGTTCAAAGGAGGTCAGAGGAGCAGGGCCTCAGGTTCGAGGAGTCAAAATATCATGCGCGCACAGAGCACACTTGTCCATCTTGTGCTAATTGTGGCAAGAATCACCCAGGGAAGTGTTTGGTGGGCTCGACGCTTGTTTCTGGGGTGTGGCAAACCCGACACGTACTTTGGGATTGCCTCGCAAACCTAGGTTAGGGGGTAGTGGAGCCCACACTTCAGCAACCAGTTCAGCAGTTCCAGTGGCACGTCGTCCTCAGCAGGGTGCTTCGACTGGTTAAGCTGGCGGCCAGCGCCGTAATCCGATTTTTTATGCAATTGGATCTTCGACAGAGCCCAGAGGCTTCCTCCGATGTGGTTATGGGTATGAGCTACGAGTCTTTCATATTAATGCTTATGCTTTGTTAGATCCGGGAGTTTACACTGTCTTTTGTGACACCTTACATTGCTAGTCACTTTGAATTAGTCCCAAAATCTTGTCCGAACCATTCTCCCCGTATCTACTCTAGTTGGTGATTCACTTGTAGCTGTATGTATATGAGGTTTCCCCATTACAGTATTGCATAAGGTTACCTCCGTAGATTTAGTAGAATTGGTTATGACCGATTTTGACATTATTTTGGGTATAGACTCAAGTTGTTTGCATGTTAGTGCTTCGTTAATCGTAGGACTAGAGCGGTGATGTTTCGATTTCCGTGATGAATCAGTTGTTAGAATGGAGGGGTGGTTCAAATGGTACCAGGTCGCTTTATCTCCTATCTCAAGGCCTGAGAATGATTGCTAAGGGCGGTATTTACCATTTGGTTAGGGTTAAGGATACCACGTTTGAGACCCACCATTCGGGCCTAGTCCCCGTGGTATGTGAGTATCCCGAGGTATTTCCTGCATGACCTACTGTGTGTTCCTCCCGAGAGGGAGATTGATTTTGAGATTGATCTCTTTCCCGACACGCAGCCCATATTAATTCCTCCTTACCGAACGACCTCACTCGAGCTAAAAGAGTTAAAGGAACAGTTGAAGGATTTGTTAGATGTAGTTTCATCGGCCGAGCAAATCCCTAGCTGGGTGCCCTGGCCAAGGTTCGGTTGGGAAGAAAGATGGTTCCCTTCGGATGTGTATTGACTATAGACAATTGAACAAGGTCACCATCAAGAATACCCTTTACCCAGATCGCGCCAAGCCGACAACCAATTCTCGCTTCCACATTTTGATTAATTATTTTAAGCTTCTGAAAATTTTAAATAAAATAAAATAAAATAAAATTTTAAATTGTTGAAAATAATTTTACTATAGTATTTTGCTATTTTTCGATTAATATTTTATCGAATGTGTTCGTGTGTGTGTGCGAAAGTGTGTGTATGTGTGTATATATATATATATATATAAAAAAATTAAAAAAATTAAAAATATTTTTAATATTAAAATTATTACTTTTTTTTTGGTTGGTTTTTTGTTTTTTTTAATATTTTATATATATATTATCATATATTTCGCCAAAATAAGTTTTATATTTAAATACGTATTTTAGGTTGATTATAATTCTAAATTTAAATTGACTCATTTTCACAAATAAATATTTTATTTTATTTAAGTTCGGAAGCTTTATTAAATTAATCAATTAATAATACATCTTGATTTTTATTTATATTTCAAGAATGAGATGATTTTCATAGTTTAATTGATTTCAATTTTATCAATTAGTGCTATTTTATTAAGAATGTGGCTAAAATTGAAATGATATTGGCTTTGTTTTAAATTTCAATTTAGCCACAATTGAGCTAAAATCAGCTATACTTTCTCAATCCTTGCCACCAAGATTCAACCAATCCAAGCACGCCACGTAGGCAATCAATGGATTGTGCTTCTTTCTTAAATCTCATCTGTCCATCTTGATCCAACGGCCTTTATATTTATTTATTTTCTTTCACTCTTAAATATTATATATTTTAATTATATTATATTATATATAATGTATTATTTATTTATTTATTTATTATTTATTTATTTATTTATATATAAGTTTTTATATTGGTTTTATCTTCTTTTATTAATAATCGTTCGATCATTAGATCGTGGATGGTCCAAATTATTTCTACCCGCCCCACGACCCATTTACCCGGCTAACCTGACCTGCCCCATTCCTAATACACCCCTAATCCCTAACCCCCACCCCACGTCATCCCTTTGTCTCTCTGTCCACCACACAATGACGCAACCACCAACCCTCTCTCCCTCCATCGACCACCAGCTCTTCTCCGTCCGCCGCGCCCTTACCAGTACCCTCTGCGCTCCCCTCCTCTCCCCCCGACACCCCAGCAAGCCCAGGCTCGACACCCAGCAGCCCCGCGACCCCCTCTCCCCCTCTTCGATCCCAGACCCCTCCCTCTTTCAACCTGTCAACTCTACCCCGAAGACCCCGAAATTTCGCTAATCATCTGGAGTAGGTAATTTTTTCAAACTTGTTTCAGATTTCTCCTCTTTCTCATGCAAGTGTCCTATCAAGAATTCAAATTTGAATCTCAAATTTATTTGTTTTTGAACCTTCATCTTCTCCTATAAAAGGAGAAGATATTGAAGGAGAAGGATCCGAGAACAGCAGCAACACATACACAGACTCACAAAGCACGACGCACACACTGATTTTCTTCCCCTTCTTCTCTGCTGGTCTTAGTTATTGCTCTATCATATTTAATTCGTCTTTCCATTTTTTTTTGCTCGCACTCGGAGTCAGAGAATCTAACGTAATACTTCGACTAACAAGCCTCAATTGTTGCCTCACAACAGGTAATACTCCATCCTATTCCGTTTATTCTATTTTTTGCAGCTCCTTAGTTTATCTTGGTCTGATTTGCCTTGTTGCTAACAGTATTTGTTAAGTCGAACAAAGAACTATAGTAGAATAATTTTTGTAAACGTGTTTTACTTGTGATCTCGTGGTTGGTCATGTGTTGTAATTCTGACTCTTAACTCGATGTAAAAATGATGGCTAATGAGAATATAAGTGTAAGCTCTAAAATATAACATATTTGTTATTCTGGGGTCATTATGTTTTGGCTCTGATGAATTGGGTATGTGAAATACGTGAAACATAATTGTTTCTAGTCGTTTTAATCTATCTATATGCTATTGTATGTTTGTAGAATTTTTTTTACAACCTTGAATTAGTTTGAAATAACTTAATGAAGTGCGAAGCTTTAAGTGTTGGTAGGCTACCCGTTTTTAAGGTTATTGTGACTTCGATCCGACTTTTTTTGAATATTACGATAAGTGCATAGTTATGTTTTCAATTTATTATTGTTTCATAAGTTATCATCTACCTTCTAATTTAGAGTGTAAATGGCTCCAAAAGGGTTGAACCTTGGACTACGATTATATTAGTTGTGAGTGTTATTAGAATATTGATCTTTGAGCTTGAGTAAGATGGTAACCATTTGTTTTATCCTTTTGTATCTTGTTAAAGTTATTTTTACTCCTAAAATTTAAGGGGATGGGAATACTTATGTTTTAAAGATTAAGTCATAGTCTAACTATAATGATGAACTAGAACTAGAGCTGGTGAAAGTAGCTGCTATTTTCTTATCAAAAGTATTTTATTTTTGTTTGAAAATATGTTGCCCTTTAAAGTATTCGTTGGATTCATGTTGTTAGAATGCTCAATGCAGTTCACTTTTGTTGGGTAAAGTGTTTGTATGTGTTGAAATGATCCATTAGTCAAAATGGTAATAAAGGATATGAGTTATTTATTTTTAGAGTGTTGTCCCTCTATTTCATGTTTTGTTGCACACTTGGGGTTTCACTAAGTATACCAAAATATGACTTAAAAAGATATTTTTATTTGTTTAGGGCTTGAGTTTTTAAACTTATATTATAGTATGCCGGCTATTTTGACTAACTTTTTGGATAATAGAAGCAACTAAGAGAGAACTTGTTTGCCTAGGAATAATTGGTGTTCTTCTTTGATTTTGAAAGTTATTGTTCTTAAGGATTTTTTTCAACTACTGCATAAACTAACTAGTTTTAAAGTTATTATTGAGCTAGCTCTCTTCTTTATGTACTTTCTTGATTAATTAAATGATCTCTAATCTTTTATCTTATTCTTTTTCATGGCATAAACCGGAGAGCTGGAGTTCTCATTTAAAACTCGGATAATGGCTAACATACATGGGCTAACAGCTTTTAGGATTCCCTCTACCGCTATTCGAGCCTCATAATTAGGAAGTTTGGCTTCCAAAGAAGTCCAACATTTTTAGCATTATCCTTTATAGTTCACTTATATTGTTATTATTATTTGTTAACTTTGTATTATTTATGTGGATTTTAGCGTAACTTCATAGTCTGATTACTGTAAATGAACTTTTCCTTTTTAGGTATTTAGTTTTATTTTTATCAAGTGACGTGGAATAATTGATTTTCAAGAAAAAATAAAATAAAATGAACTCTTTTGCAAAAATTTTAAAAAATGTCAAAAAAGTTTTTTTAAACAAAAAAGATAAAAAAATTAAAAAAATTAAAAAAATTAAAAATATTTTTAAAAAAAAAGTCAAAATGAACCAAGTTTAAAAACTAAGTCCTAAACAAATAAAATCTGTCCAAATGGGCTGTAGGCCCACTATTATTTTTTAATATGTTGGTTTTTTTAAATAAAAAGTGGCAGGCCCGTTTTTACCAACTATTCTGCAGAAAATTTGGTCCAAAATCTGGCCCATTTCAATATTTTTCTCCCAAAATTATATGAGGTTTTACAATTATACTTTGCATATTATTATAATTTCTTTTGATATACTATTATTTATAGATGCATATTTATTTATTTATTTTTTACATATTATATATTTACTATGTTACCCATCCATATGTGCATTTTTAAAATTATTTCCTACTCACATATTGACATCTATTTATAAAGATTTATTTTTCGTATATTACATATCATACATAATTGTTTTATTACCTACATGCTATGGACTAATTTTTCTCATAATTTATTTCCACATACTATTGTTTATATATTAATATTTAATTTTTAATTTTAATTAAATTACATGTTTTTTTTGTTTTTTTAATTTCTTAATTATTAATATTCACATACTTACTTCCAATCATAAATATTTAACTTCGCATTTCACTGTATATATAATCATTTAATCATGTACATATCATAAATTAATTTTTTTCCACATATATAACTTATCTTCACATACATGTATACTACATATGTCATTTTATAGGAAACACATAAATACTTTACAAGATATTATAATACAAATCTAGTCATACATATATTTCACCTCATATATATCATTTCATCTACGTAACATAATTTCATGTACACTATTTTACAATTATTTCACATATATTTTTATACTACATATATTCGCATATTATTAGTATATTATATATATATATATATATATATCAACACTTTCTACATACCCACTTATAATTTTCACTACAAAGAATATTTTTGAATTATATTACCATATTTTCTTCAATTTGTTCAAATTAATACTTATCAATATACATACACCCTATATATCACTCTCGTATATATCATGTATATCATTTGTATATTTTGTATATCTCATGCATTTTTTTAAAATTATTTTCAAATCTTTTAATACATTTTTTTCTATCACCCATTTATCCTTTTTTAGCAGGTAATAATTAAATAAACATTTTCCCTGGTATATCTTAGATTAGATATAAGGACCATCTTCGGATAGGCTTCAAGGGGTGCCTAACACCTTCCCCTTGGAGTAAATAAAACCCTTACCTAGAATTTCAAATGGTTTTCGCAGAATAAAATAGAGTTTACATTTTTCTTTTAAATGGTTTTCCTAATTTTTTCCTAAAACTTAGGTGGTGACTTTAAATCCCTTTTCAGAATCAGGTAGAAGAGCCGGACGCCGCAAACATATTTAGACTAGTTCAAAATGAGGGCGCGGTTGCATGTCACGCCCATAACTAGGGGAGGGTGCGACTGCTCCCCATACCGACTGTCTGGAAGCTGGCTATATGAAATCTGTAATCAGAACACTAGGCCGTCGAGGCCATCTGCTCACACTCAATCGAGTACAAACTGGACCCATAATGTCTCAACAATACAAAGGTAAACAACCGAAATACAAACAAGGCTATGAGTATGCTAAACTTAACAACAAAAAGCCGACAAGGCCACAAATTGAATACCGTTGTACACACTAAGTCCAGAAAGACTCTAAAGAGTAAACTGATCGATGGTCGTAATGTGGCTCCGACCTACCCATAATCGCATCTCAAAACTCTAACCGAAACAAAACCGCCTTAGCTCTATAAAGAAAGGAGCATACCAATACATCCGTTAAGAAAGGAGCATACCAACACATCTGCTAATCTCATGAACTGCTACCGCAATTGGCAATCCCGAGCTCTACCTGGCACTTTGGCACGAACGCAGGTCCTCGGCGAAGGGACATCAAGACGAATGAAATGTTCTGCATGTAAGGCGTAAACTGTAAACATGTAAGATAACAATGATAACTGATCTAGAAATAAGGAATAGTAACAACCTGGAATCTTGGAAATTGAAACCTGACAATAAGTCAATACTGAAGTGCAAATGCAACCAAGTAATGCACAAGAAAAACTATAACTATAATGTTGGCAGCCAACCAACCATAAAAACCATATAAAAATGCCTCCAGCCTACCATACCGGGTAAAATAAAATATCTCCAGCCGATGAATATACCGGGGTAAAATAAAAAATCTCTAGCTGGTGTACCATACCCTGTGGTAAAAATAAAATATCTCCAGCTGGTGTACCATACTGGGGTAAAAATAAAAATATCTCCAACCGATATGCCATATTGAGGTAAAATAAAATATCTCCAGCCGGTGCGCCATACCATGGTAAAATAAAAATATCTCTAGCCGGTGTGCCATACCGGGGTAAAAATAAAAATATTCTCAATCATAATAATGGATGGAACCGATAAAGCTTATACTGAGTCAATTTAACACATGTAGCATTGAAATGACAAATACTTAATCTGTGGCCGTAATAGGTCTCTTTCGTAACATATAAATGCAAGTGAGCACATATGCCACGTAAAATTAGCAAATATGCACATATATCACGTAAAGCTGTCAAATTATATACAAACATGTCAACTCAGTGACTCGACGGACCTTCAGGAGGTTTAG
>JACEIK010007623.1:52985-65296 GCA_018107945.1 Datura stramonium | reverse complement strand
CTAGCATATTCAAGTCTTGAAAGCTCAACCTAAATCAAAAGTGCCATTACCCTAGATTCTTATCATCATTTGAATTACAAAAAGTTTTGAAACAATTTTAGTTCATTAGTTAATTTACATTTCAAGTTTAGTAGTATAATATTCAAACCATTACCTATTTTTATCTGTGTTTATTAGAGTTGTGAATTAAAGTTTTAATCTTAAACGATTAATCTGATAAGTTTATGAGGGATTGATAA
Organism: Datura stramonium; assembly: GCA_018107945.1. Classification (NCBI taxonomy): domain Eukaryota; kingdom Viridiplantae; phylum Streptophyta; class Magnoliopsida; order Solanales; family Solanaceae; genus Datura; species Datura stramonium. The sequence continues at coordinate 65,057 of JACEIK010007623.1, read as the reverse complement.
TCAGGATTTCACTATCCTATATTACTTGAAGACCACGTATGCTTGCGAGCACTTGTGCGACATCATAAGTAATCCTAGACTACTTCTAATTATGAAAATCCTAAACATGTCGATTCTAATATATGGCATGCCCGAGGAAAAAAGAAAGACGACAAGAAAAACCATCGGGCATAGCAAATACTCACTAAAATATAAGTACTCCCCCTACAGAAACATGCATTTGTCCCCAAAGCATCAAAATAAATTAAGGAGAAGGAGAATACATGTGGTTCCCAAGGAGTTCATGTCAGCCATAGTAGGTGGATGTGATGGCACACTCTTCGCCTCAAAAATCGTGGCACCAGCGGTGGATGGTGCACTCAATGGTACGGTGATGATGGGGGTTACCTCTACCCTCTCAATAGTCTAGATTGTTTCCACAACCTCAGGAATCCTCTGGGCTGACTGTGGTAAACCGAAGGGTCTTTGCCACTCATATGCTGACTGAGCGCAGTAGCGGAGCTCCCTACTCCTCTCACTCTCTCCTTCAGCTCTGCCATATGTAGGTCATGGGTCTATGGACAGGATATTGCTACCCGTTTGAGCTCCTTTTTGGATCTCTTTCTCTTTTTTCTAGGGGGGTCCTCTTCTCCTGCCCGACTTGTCTTTCTCTTCCCCTTATCTCCAACAGTCGACTCATGGGTCTAGAAATCACCAATATCCACCTCCTCATCAAGCCCCTCATCAAATAGTGGGATGGTCGGGGCTAGGAATATGGCTGGTTGTCGTGAGGACAACTCAGCGACCTCGCTCCTTAATCTTCCCAACTCACCCCTCGTGCATCAAAAGTCAGGTATGTCTACCAATAGATCATTAAGTTACAACTCAAAGTCATTTAGTCTCGTATGCAATACCCTGTAAGCCTCCTTTATCTCGGTTTGGACCCACGGCTTGACCTAATCCAGTAGCATACTAACTTTCTTCTCCATGAGGGTCAGCCATTTGGCCATCTTTTGTAAGAACTCTTGACTAGTGTCCAACAAGCTTTCGCAATAAAGTTCAGTGAAGCCTCTATTACTTGCCTTCCACTAGCCACCCATTCGGCCTTCTCCTTCGCCTCTATAATGACATTTCCCAACCACTTCACATGCATCTGAAAATCCTTTACACTCAGCTCTTGACCTTTTCCAAGGCCTCCATGCAGTAGTCATATGTTGCAGTAGCAGTTGGATCCTAGAAGTTTGTACCATAGAGAAGTCTAGCAATAGTCCTATTTGATATGTATACTAATCTCCCCCGAACTATCACATTGTCAAGCCTGGGCTGATCCTTCACTTTCTACGCAGTCGGTGTCTGATTCTCTAATGTATCATCCAAGTAGTTGGCATAAAACTCCTGAACCCTCTCAACACTGTATTTTTCAGGAGACTTTGCCATCCACCCGAAGTTGTATACATTTGAACAACCATTTTAACTCCTCAATCTCATACATTGCCCCGATCAAGATCTGAGGCTCTTTTTGAATGCTCCTCCTTAGGTTCCCCTTTAATGTCAAGAGACATCATGCTCATAGATGTCCCCTAGTCCGGCACACCCTATCTAATAGTCCGTCTTTCTACAAGTGGGCTCTCCTTATCACTATCCTCTTGCGACCCCTCTTTAGACTCCTCATCACTGGAGCCCTCTTCCTCGTTTGAGCCATTTCTCAACTTACTCTATTTTGCACCCTCTCCCTCTTCAGGCTGGGGAGCTGGTATTAGGGTGACCACATTAACCATGGCTTTGGACTTTGCTTGTGCTCAAGTGGTTTGGGGCTCGTCAGTTTCATCTGTGTCAATGTCATAATTCTCCACCGAACCACTAGGAGCGTTTGCCTCCTCTTCAGACTCAAAAAACTCATCCCTTAAGGCTCTCTTGGCTGCTATCTCCTCCCAGGCCATATTCTCTTTTTGTTTCCTGCTTGCTTGTTCTTTTGGTGGCATTGTACCTGTGAAGGAGGGATTAGTAAATGCAATTTAAGAATGTGTAAGCAAAAAAAGAAATTCATCTGTAGTTTCAAATTATGACTCATCAGTATGACTCGTACCATGGTGGAATGATTCGTATTGTAAATCATGACATTCAGTTATGATGGTACGACTCCTTAGTATGACTCGTACCATAGTGGTACGAGTCATACAAAGGATTATGACCTTATATCCTATAGTTTCCAAGTTTTGATGTTTGAGCACAACTCCATACCATGACTCGTGGTAAGATACTATGAATCGTAACATTGGTCGTGGTCACTGTTGTACATATGACTCTTTTTTTATTATTCCGTATGATTTCTTGTTACGAGTCCTGGTGAGATACCATGATTCGCATCATGCCTCATACCATCAATTTTTTTACTGGGCCTTGTTTGACAGTCACAACTAACCATCCTATGAGTTGTGATGAGATACCACGAGGCGTAGGATGGCTTGTGAAGCCTATCCTCACCCTCTATGTTCAATCCATCAAGATTTTGGTAGGTTTTGGGGTGGTCACTCAGACTTCACCACCCCACCATTTATGTAAACATCATTTTGCACAAATTTACAATTGATTAAATCAGTTTACTCCCCTCCCAATCTAAAATTTTCATGGGATAAGCTAATCCCACCTTCCCAATTATTTGTCAATAAAATTTCATCTTTTCACTAATTTGGGGTGCCAAAGTTTGACACCCTCACCGCAATTAGATGAAGATGAATAGATTTAATCACCTAGAAGCATTGAAATTGTAAATTACTTTGAGTTTAAGCAGTATGAATTTGATGTCCTAGGTTTTGCTTTGAATTTTGACTTTGATCTTCAATCCAATTGTGGTGTGGTGACTAATTTTGTTGGGATAGAGTTTGGGAGGGTATTATCAGGTGTGTTGTAAATCAATGCGAGTGATGAAAAAGTGTGAAAGGAAAAATTAAATAAATTTAGGCTAATTTAAAGGCATTGGGGTCAAGTCGTGTCTTCCGGGTATAGTACAAACACATTGGTGTCGAGTCGGTTCACTCGGGTATGGTTCATTAAATTGGTTAACATGACTAGTACCATGAGTCGTAGGTCAGACCTATGACTTATCCTTTCCTCTCGTACCTTAAGAATAGGCTACTTACTTGGGGACCTAGGCACCCTCAGTACGACTCATACCAAGATGGTACGGTTGGTACCATGGGTCATAGGTCAAGACTTCTGTTATTTATCTATAAAACTATGAACTGTGCGGGTCATAGTGTGGTACCACGATTCGTACCATGGATCGTAAGTTGCATCTTCTAAAACTTAGCAGTGAGGAGTTCATCAGGATAGTTGATACTACGACTTTTACCCTATAGGTACCTTTCGTGATGGCCAACTATGATGTGAACTCCTGAAACTTGACAAGGAAATTACCTAAGTATGACCCATTAGCACGACTTGTACCAAGGTGGTACTATTCGTGCCATGACCCTCAATCAATGCTTGATAGCTTCCTTTCTAGATATTTGCCTTTAGTCTACCGGCACACTTCAACCATCTGTTCTTCAACTTTAGCATCATCATCTATTTCAACCACTTTCAGTTCAGCCACCTTAAACAGGCATGGGTGGATCAATTATTTTTTTCCCACTCCTCGTCATTATAGCCATGCAATGATTGTCATTCTTTGGGTTCTGAATTGTGTTACTAGGTAGTGTTCCCTTTATCCTTTGATTCAGAGATGCGAACGTTTGGCCTAATTGTTGCTCAATTTGTTTAATTTTTGTGGCGTGCGACTCAACTCTCAGATTCATCCCAAATATATCTCGGCAAATGTTCTTCAAGTGATAATCAGTAGATTTCTCCTTCTTTAATACCTCAGCCCTCATGTCCTCCAATTTTAAGGTCCTATACTCAACCTCACGATCCCTTGGAGGGACATATAGGCCGGTGCGATCATTTCAGTATCCATCTATATTCCTCCAATCACTTTCCTGGTCTCAATCTCTACTCCTATCCCTATACCCAGCAAGATTGTAGTTATCCTGATATTGGTTTCGACCTTGATTTCTAGGGCCTTCGCACCAAGATTCTTGATTAGATCTTTATGCGTTTGCCCGAAAACCCATCACCTGACCATCCAAGAAGTTAACTTCCTCCACAGAATCAGAGTTCTGATACCTGATCTCTTTATCTTGAGCTCCACTGCATTAACCTTTTGAGTTCCAGTTCCCATGATATACTCCGTGAGCAGGTCAATAGATGTTTTTATATGTGCTATATCCTGATCATGCTCCTCTTCTTTTCTATGCTGCTCCATACTCATCCCAATCACATATGTGCCAGCGGATACCTAAGCTTCTTTGGTATGCCAGGCCCTGTTGGTCTTGGTCACTTTATCAAGTATCTTTGTTGCCTCCTCCCATGAGTGACTCATCAACACTCCACCTGCTACCATGTCTGCTACTTCATTATTGTTATTATTCAAGGATCTATAGAATATCTCCAATAGGCTCTCATTCAGAATTCTGTGATTTGGCACTTGTTCAACTTCTTATTGAATCACAGCCATGTCTCATGAAGTGCCTCAGTCTTGAGCTGCCAAAAGTTATATATTTCATATATTTTATATTTGAGTTGTAGCATCCTTGATGGTGGAAAGAACCTTTCCAAAAAGACATGTTTCAATTCTCTCCAATTGGTGATGGAGTCATTTGGCAACTCTAAAACCATAGAGTGGCTTCACCAGCTAGAGGGAATGGAAAGATCTGTAGTCTGATGGCATCTACGCTCACTCTTGGCAACCTGTACACCTTGCAAATTCATCAAGTGAAGATTTGCATCATTAACAATATTACGATTAAACACTCCCTTCTTATTCATCAATTGGGTCATGGTGCTAGTGATATCAAACATAGCCCCCGCAGGTAGAGGTAGGGGGTATAATGGCACCTCTTGACCCAGCTTCATGCATATCTGGATCATCATCGTCATCAAACTGAGGTGCATATCTATAGAATTGAGGTTACTCCCGACTTCTATTCCTCCTATTTCACCCAGCATTATCAGCTTCATCCTGCGCATAATTAGCAGCCGGAAGAGTAGCTTGACGGGCTAACTCCGCCTGATTGGACTCATTTGCTCACCGAGCCTCACTATCCACTCTAGCTTCAATTAGTTTAGGAGTCTCAATACTTGCCATTCTCCTCAGCGTTAACTCAAGTTCTTAATTAATTGGAATCAGGGGTTCTCCACTACTCTGAGTACTTGGCATTCACAAAATAGTAACCTAGGTAAAATAAAAATAAAAGAAAACATAGATGAGGAAATAAAGACTAAAAGTTAAATAAATGAAATTAATCTAATCCTAAGCCGTATTCCTCGGCAGCGACGCCATTTTTGATAATGCCAAAAGTACACCTCAAAAGAAGTATAAAGCAATCATTTATCAAGCAAAGAACCTAACCAGGGTTGGGGTCGATCCCATGAGGAATATGGCTAGAATCCCAATTAAATGCTATCTTTTCGCTTTTAGGACAATTATTTCCTAAAGGGGGTTTGCTAGAACAAGGAATAGTGTTGTAAAAATGTGTTATTATCAAAGGTAAGCAATTGACTAGGGAAGTGTACTTTGTGATCCATTCCAATACTTAGCCTTTAGAATCAATAAGTTAAATTCATCTAAATAGATGATTCGCCCCTATAAGATGACCATCTTCATTCACCGGGTTAGGTATCATGAGTGTTCTCAATTAACCCTTATCAATGAATCCAAATTAACTTTCCCACTACCATGGCTCAAGTTATTAATTGAAAGTTGATAGTTTCAAGTCTTTGTTGTGATTCCCTTTTCCTAATCTCTATTTCTCTAGATTCAAGCATGTAGAGAATATAGGCTAGTTATAATGTTGCGCACTATTAAAATCAATTATAATAAAGGGAAAGATTATGTAATACCCCGAAAAGGGCCTAAGAATAGACCCGGGAGTTTAAGTTGGTAACCGCAGAAAAATCTGGAATTTTGCACCAGGAAGACTTGAGGTACAAATCGTGGTGAGGACCTACGACTCGTGACTCGATTCATGATGATGTTCGGGAGCCTGAGGTCATATCATTAGTGGTCCTACGAATCATGACACGTAGGTGTGACTCGTGGTTAGGAGTCGTGGTGAAATTCTCAGTGGTGCCAGTAAGTAGTCACAGGTCATGGTATGACTCGTAGGATGTAGCAACGAGTCGTGATGAGGAGTCAAGTGTAAGTCGTAGTTAGTATGGGTGGATGATACCACGACTGACAGGACGACTCGTAGGATGGTACTACGGGTTGTGGCATGTGAGTCGTGGACAGTTTCATAAGATGGAAAAAAATGGTGAGATGACCATGAGTCATGACTTCGTGGTACGACTCGTGGTACGAGTCGTGGTCGGGGCCAGAACTGTTTTTTAGAAAAATTTCATTAAACAAAAATTTTAATTTCCTATGCTTTTGGACCCTAAACCATGTTGTTTTAGCTTCATTTTTAGACGTTTTAGTGGGGGAAAATGGTTCCTCCCCTCATTCTCACACTAATCCTCAAAAGAACATTGTAGAATTCTCTCTTAGAGTATTTCAGAGCAAGGGCTAGGGCAAAACTTTTCTCTTTGATTTTCAGGCAGATTCTCTAGGTTTCTTTGCCAGGTATGTGGGGTTTTGGCAAGGGAATTGTCCTTCCCTTGCATCACCAAGTCCTCCTCAATTTCTTCTATCAATTTTGAGCCATAAGCTTTCGAGTATGAGAAGCATTCATGTTTTCTTTTCTTTCACTTAGAACGATGTTCATATTTATTGTTGATATAATTTCCATCAGTTCCTTATCAGATTGTCTATGTTATTACAAAGTTGAATTTAAGCCCTAACTTTCGAGTAATGATTTTACTTATTCAGTTCTCTCCAGTGAATGAAGGATGATTTGGGGCTGAATTTTCTAGAATTTCCTATATATATATATATATATGTTGAGCAAATATCCCATTAATGAGAATGACTTTTGTTCTGTTGCATGGAATTCCCAAAATTCTTGAAATTTCCTTATATTATGAATTTGTTTGGGTCATCGGCATAAATGAGATCTCTATTAGCTGCTTAGTAATTTAGTCAGTTAGAAACACAGAACTCTATCAGTGTAGTCTCAATCAGAATCACATCAGTCTAGCTTCAGTCAGATTTTAGCAACCTCCGTGTTTTCCAGAAAATGTCAACTGATCAGTTTGGCTCCAGTTTATTTTTGAGGTGTTAGTGGTGCATCCCAATTATCAGACTCAGACTTAGAACTCAGATTATTTGTTCCATTAGGCGGTTATGACATTCAGTTATATCTCTGACCAGCCCCCGGACCCCAAGTCAATTAGTTCTCTAGACGGTTACGACGCTCCCAAATAAGCAACCTTGACCAGTCTTAGAACTCAGTTGCTAAATCTGGTCCTATAAGATGCTCAGGGAACTCTCTGACAGTATCCCTGGGTTAGTTTCTTGGACCCCAGTATCGAGCTATCCGCTTGTCAATAGTAGCAGTAATAGGATTATCCAGTGAGAGTAGGACTTAGCACCAAAAGGATCGGGGTTCCAGCGCACCCAGGTTCCAGAACTATGTTGCCACCATAGGTTTTATTTACTTGGCCTAACGACCCCCTTTTGACAGTGATTTTCACAGTACATGCCTTTATACCCTGGCAAGGTATATTGGGTCCTACTGACGGGGTGTGTACATCGGACTCCATGTCTAGCTCACGTGGTTATATGTAAGTTATAGCCTCTCCCACTAGTCAGTACAGTGTACTCGTAGATTCTTCAGCCTAGATCAGTTCAATGCAGTATCTCAGACTCAGTATTTCAGATATAGGGCATGTTTATGACCATCAGCCAGGGTCATTTTTGACCATATTAGTTCTATATCAGTTGATTTAGTTTTCAACATTTCAATCGGTCATTTCATGTAATGCCAGTTCTGTTACTAGTTTTTTCATGTTATTCATGTTTCTCTCGCATACTTAGTACATTCAAATTACTGACACATACTTTTATGTTGTATCATTTCATGATACAACTGCAGGTTCCCAGACTTAGCACCATTAGTCGTTGCAATCCAGATACTCCTCTGCTGCAGCCGAAGTGTGAGTCCTCATCATTCCAGGGCCTTGTTTTACTTTCTTTCAGTTTAATTATCATTTCAGTTAGACTTAGAGTTAGTTGGGGGCTTGACCCAGCAACTCCTCAGTTAGATGGCTTTCAGACAGACATGGTTTTCAAGTTTATCTATATTATTCAAATGTTTTGAACTTTATGTTTTCAGACTTGTCTATCATAAATGTTTTTCCGCTGTGCATGTTTACTCAGAATGCTAGTGACTGATAGACCAGGGGTTGACTGAGGGTCATTTGTGGCTTGAAGTACCGTGTTACACCCAGGATGTAGGATCGGGGTGTGACAATTCATAAGGGAAACAAGTGGTGGGAAAAGAGGTTTGTGCATACAAGTAAGCGTTGTTTGAGGACGAACAATGGAATAAGTGTGGGATAGTGATATTGGGCATATTCTTATTCCCATTTGCAGCGTTTTTACCCATGTTTTGCCTTGTTTTGAGTACATTATCCTTATGAAATGCATGAATTCATATTTATGTGTGCCTTATGAGCTAACAAGTGTTTTTAAATGTTTTGAGTAGAAAATCAAGGAAAAAGGACTCAAAAATGATCCAAGGTGTGAAGGAAGAAGATTTAAGAAAAAGTTGGCCTGACGAGATAATTGGCGTGGAGCGCGAGACCCCTAACTTCAGAGAAAATTGTGCTCAAGTTGGTGTAATTGGTAGCGTGGCGTGCAGGACCTCAACTTCAGAGGAATTTTTACTTAACACCTCGGCAAGATAAGTGGAGTGGCATGCCAGAAGCATTCTAGACTTAGGAAAATTTTCCAACAATTTGGTGTAATGGATAGAGTGGCGCGCCAAACTCAACACTTCAAAAAATTTGACTAACACCTTGGCAAGATGGATGGAGTGGCACTCCAGAAGGAAACTTTAGAAGAATTTCAAGTCAAAATTCTAGTGTAGTAGATGGTGCAGCATGCCAGACCTATTTCGGGATGGATTTTCAAGTTTAAAAGCTGCGTTTCTCAAGGGCAAAAGAGTCATTTCATGCCTTTCAAATATAACATCTAGGTCATTTTGTTAGCTATCAATCATTCATCGTATTGATCACTTTGTACATAGTTCTTGGAGGAAGAGACAAGTTTATTTTCTAGGTTTCTTCTTTAACTTTTGTTTTTGATTCGAATGATGAATTTTTTTGTTTTCTACTTGAACATGAGAGGCTAAACTCTTGTTTTAGAGTTTTGGCCATAGCAGATGGTTGAAGTTTGAGTTTGTTTGTGATAGTTCTTAATTCATCATTGAAGGTTGTTTATACTTACTTATGTGAATTGCTTATTCATTAGATTTATCACGTCACGAGTATATATGTCGACTTTTGGTTAAACTCGGGAGAGGGAACCAACAGGGTTAAAAGTAAGTGTAGGACAGGTTTCAAAGACTCTTGACCCATGGGTTCAAGAATAGATTTCATTGTTGAGGATAGAAATATACCCTTCAATCCTGTTAAGTTGAATACAAGTAGCCACTACCATCGTCTCATGCTTCTCCTGCAACAATAGGGATATAGGCGTTAGGGTTCATGGGATAGTTCATGGATATTTGGGTGAATGACAAGAAATGGGATAGTAACTTGCAATAAGAAACCTTATGAAGTATTATTCTAGCATATTCAAGTCTTAAAAATCAACCTGAAGCGAAAGTGCCATTATTCTAGATTCGATCAACATTTGAATTACAACATTTGTGAAAAGTGTTCAGTTTATTAGTTAATTTAGTTTTAAAGTTTTAGTAGTTTAATTTCCAACCATTCTCCATTTTATTTGTGTTTATTAGAATAAATGAATTAAAGTGTTTAACCTCAAGAAATTAATCTGATAAGCCTATGAGGGACCAATTATTGGGACTTCATTGTCCTATATTACTTAACGACCACGTGTGCTTGGGCGACATCACTCTCCCTTTTCCTTTCCTTTAACCTTTCCTCCTTGATTTGCTGGGCATGGATCATAAGTTTAGAAATGTCCATGTCATTGATGAGTATGGCGGTTCTGCACTCCTTGACCACCAGGTTTGAAACTCCTGAAATGAACTTGCTCATCAGAGCCCTAGGTTCAACAACCATCTCTAGAGCATATCTAGACAACAGAGTAAATTTCAAAGCATATTCCTGAACCATCATGTTATTCTATTTCAGGTGGATGAACTTTGTGACCTTTACTTCTCTCAATTCCCAGGGAAAGAACCCGTCCAAGAAGGCTGCCACGAACTCATCTCAATTCACTAGAGCTATGCCTGCCCTACGACCTTCCTTTCACTGTATGAACCATATATGATCTACCCCCTCCAGCTGTTAGGAGGCAAAATTTGCACTCTTTTCTTCGGAAATCCCCATAATTTGGGTGATTTTCTGAATCTCATTAATGAACTCATGTAGATCCTTGTCCATATTTAAACTATAAAATTTCGGCAGGTTCATTATAATGAATTCTTGCACCCTTATCGCTATAGCATTCCCGTTAGGATTCACGGGTGCAGCCGCCTGATGGCTGACCTATGCTGCCATAGCCTATGCCAACACTTGGAATGTAGATTGATACTCTACATGGGTAACTTGTGCATTCATCATATCTTCTAGAGATGGCGGAGAGGGCTAATCCTATTATCATTTCTCCTTCCATTTACTCATCTGGGAGGCATTGTCTGCGAATGCGTAAAGCCCGAGTTAGAAGGGAAACTTTTGACTTTATACTCTATTGCACAAAAAGAATCATAAAAGAAGGGAAATTTTCTGAAACGTCTTGTAACCTCTTCCTCATAAGTGTAGCGCGCTTCACACCAATGAAAAAAGATTCTACTTAACGCGGCTTTCAGACACCCTAGGATACACCTAAACCTGAGGCTCTGATACAAACTTTTTCAAGATATGAGTTTACACTCTAGACGCGACACAGTGCCTAGAGCCACAAGTAACCCCAAGCTAACCTATGGTATAGCATATTTATAGAGTACTACAAGCTTATAAGAAATTCTAGGCAGAAGCTGTCCGAAACATAAACTATTCTTTTATGAGAAAAAAATTATATCTGGTAAATACTAAAGTTTTAAACAATATTGAGAATAATAAGCTGAAACTAATACACTTTGTCTAAAAGCCTTCTAAAAACTTATGAGCTATTAGGACAAGTCCCTAGCTAACTCCATGTCTAAAAACTAAAACTGAAAAATAAATGAAATGAGAAAAAGATACTCCGATCCTCGCAAGATGAGGACTCACTATTGACTATTGCTGACTATCGTCGAAGGAAGTCTAGCCGCGATGTTGAGTCTGGGTACCTGAGCCTATATCATAAAATGATACAGCATAGAATGTATGCGTTCATGACTTTGAATGTACTGAGCATGTGAGATATACAACCGAAAATATAGGCATGATAGTAAAATCTGAAGATATAACTGAGTGGACATGCAATGACCCTATTTGAATGCATAAATACTAAAAGTAACATGGAACTCCGAAAATACCTTATGCTAGTAAAACTAGTTTTTGGGTCCTACACATATACTAAAGTCATAAAACTGCAACTAAGCTAAAGACTGTAACTGTACTGTAGGAGAGACTGTTAACTGACATATAACTACATGATCTAAACGTGGAGTTCGATGTATATATCGCATCGATAGGACCCAATATACCTATCCAGGGTGTAAAGGCATGGCTGTTTGATAAAAAATCTGAGGCCCATGTGGGCTAATAACCTACGGTGGCATGTAGTTCTGAGAACTTGGTGCGCTAAACCCCGACCCTCTCAATGCTAAGCATTACTCCCAACTGAAGAAATAATTAGGTGTGTGTATATATATATACTGTACTGATAGATCAAAAATGATGTTCTAAGACTAAGTCAAAACTACTTATTTGGAAGTGTCATGAGAGTCTAAAGGACCTGATAATTTGATAATATTGTTATTTCTAATAACACAATGT
>JACEIK010007622.1:58486-72910 GCA_018107945.1 Datura stramonium | reverse complement strand
AGAACAACCCATTGGTAAATCATTAAAATTCCACAAGATTTGAATTAAAACCCCATGAGATTTTTGATAATTTTTTCATAAATTGATAGAGATTGGGCATACGTGTGAACGAATACCCATTCATAACCCTACATACATGGGTTGATGATCCCTTGACTTTTCTTGAAAAGTCCAAGAAGATTTGAAGAGGTTGAAGAAGAACCCTAGCTCCTTTCTTGAGAGAAAATCCAACTATTGATCTTTTGGAGAGGGTGAGCATTTAGGCTAGGTTAATCCCTTGAATCTGACCTTAATAAAACCCAAAACGACGTCATTTAGGAGTTATAAACATAGGAGTTTATCAGAATACCCTCAAACTGCCAAAAAAAAAACCTGGAACTAGCAGTTCCAACGACCAACAGGACGGGTCGTTGGTTTCTATAACGGCCCATTCTGAGGTTCGTTGTTACCTGCTGCTGCTTCACTAAACTGCCCATAACTTTTTACTTCGAACTTCGATTGATGCAAGGTCAGATTTGTTGGAAATAAGACTTCAAGGGCTTCTATTTGAGGTGATGAATAATCCAAAAAATATTTTGTAAAATGAGAGCTATGATCGTTTAAAGTTGACCCTTGTGAGAATTTATACGAACACTCAATCTGTAAAGGGGCTCTCAACTTAACTTTGTGCTACAGATTCCTTATGATCATAATTTGCATGTAATGCACTTCTTATAATTAGAAATTTATCTTAACACCTTGCTTTCATAAATTCACCAGCTCGGGTCTATCCGTATACCTAGAACGATTCCGAACTTAGCCCCAGAATTTCAATAAACTAGAAGAACCAACGACTCATCCAACGGGCCGTGGTAACAAACAACGAACCATTGGTCCATCCGTTGGTTTCCCCCATCCTTCCTTCGAAATCCTCTTAATCTGCTTCAACGACCAAAAACAATGATCGGTTCAATCAAGCCACGGTCCGTACAATCCCCTCGTAGGTTTTGGGAAAATTTCTGACAGTTTTCTAGTAATGAAACAACGATCACTTCCAACGATCCGTTGGACCCTACAACGAACCGTACTGAGGTTCGTTGTTTTGGTTCTAGTATTATTTTCTTGTTGTTTTCTGTTGTAAGCCTCGGGTCAGACCTAGGGAACTTTCAGGTTGTTACATTATCTCCCCCTTGGGAACATTCGTCCTGAATATAGGTTAAACATACTGAAAGGCTAGGAAAAGAAACTAAAATCCCACATACCAAACATCTGAAGCTGAAAGTTGATGGAGTGATTGACTCCAGACTTATACACATGGCTGAACTGATTTCATGAATCATACATACATTCTAAAAAATGAAAGGAACTAAGAGACATGAACTTGACATAAAACTGAATAGAGCACTAAGGAGGAAACTGATACCTCAAGCTAGAATTGAGCCGGAAGGGAAAAGATACGGGTTCTAAGCCATTCTATCTACTTCAGCCTCCTATGTATCTCCCTCAATAAGATGATTTTTCCAAAGAACCTTCACCGAGGCTACTTCCTTATTTCTCAACTTATGAACTTGATGATCAAGGACCTCGACTGATACCTCCTCCTAGGTAAGGTTGTCCTTCACCCCAATCTCCTCTATCGGAATCACTAAAGATGGATCTCTGATGCATTTCTTCAACAAGGACACATGAAACACCGAATGCATCGAAGCTAACTCCGTTGGTAGCTCCAACTCATATGACACCTTTCCAACATGTCTCACATTCCTATATGGCCCAACATACTAGGGACTAAGCTTTCCCTTCCTTCCGATCCTCAAGAATTAAGAAATATCTACTAGCATCAAAACAAAGCTCAAGCATCAAATTACGAATTTGCCCTTCCGTATCCCTTCTGAATAATCAAAATCTGTTCAAATACGTATTCTACATAATAAAATAAAATCATGAACACCCATATTGATATACTTCTATCCCGGCCAAAAAAAATCTACCCGAAAAGTCAACCCCGAGCCCACATAGGCAAAACTGGAATCTTATTTGAAAATCATATTACCTATATGTAAAGAACTCAAATATGAAATTTCATCCAAAACGGAGCTCAAATCGACTTTGAATTCATCCAAATACAGTCTCTTAACTCTAGATCCAAAATTCTAAATTTTTCTCCAATAAATTCCCGGATGCAAATGAAAACCAACTGATGAAATCATGGAGAAATACCAAATTAAGGTTTAGATACTTATCCCCTTGTTAAATAGAGAAGAATGCCGCAAAAATCACTCAATTTCAAGCTCTAGAATTCCAAATATACTCAAAATACAAAATAAACACAGTCTGTGAAAAAATACACTATTATGGTATTTATATAGGGCTGCACTAACAACTTTAATTTTTACTAAAATATCCATAACTTCATCATACGAACTCGAAATGCGACAATTCTTTTTTCTATAGTTACCAAATGATGATAAGGATCTACTCATTCAATCGAAACTCTATTTGGTGCTTGTTTGCCTAGTCAGACGTCATTTTTGCTCGTTCAAGAATATTTTATTTTTAATAATAAAACCTGATCTTGACTTATTGAAATTGCACCAAAACTTTTAAGATAACTTCTATAATTTATGCTAAGAATTTTGAAAGCCTCAGAATAATTCTTCGATCTCAAAAACTAAAAATGAATCTCTGAGTTGTCACATTTTATGCTTAAAATCATGCTAAACACACAAAATGTTCAAATCCATCCAAAACTCATCCGAAATCCTCCGGTCACAAACCAAACATGCAATTCAATCATAAAACACATTCCGGACCTGTTGAAATTATCAAATCACCGATATGAGGTCATTTTAATCGAAAGTTGACCGTGGTCAAACTTAGCTTCCTTAAAGCTCATAAATTCAATCAAAGGTTCAAATCACTCCCGAACGCTTCAGAATCCATGCAAACTATCCAACTAATTCATAAATTACCATCCGGAACTAACATATCTTTCAAAATTCAAATTTGAGTTCGTTAACCTAAAATGTTGACTTTGGTCAAACCTCTAAACTTCAAACCTTCCAAAAACCAAAAATCTTATCCAATCTTCATTGGATCATCTCGGGAATGGTGTCATCTATCTCCACAAGTCATAAATAGTAAAATAAAGATACGAAAAGGTTCAAACTAGGAAAACGAATCAAAAGTCACAAAATGACCATGTGGATTGTTACACTTCAAGGCTTGGCTAATAATTGTGCTTCCTGAAGTTCTACATACCTGACACTTATGGCAAGGATAGGGAGTTATCCTAAATGTGCACATTTTAACCATCATTTCCATCATGGGGGAATATTCATAGGGCTTAGAGTAAGAAAATTATGAGCTTGAATCATTCAAGAAATCTAAGCTGGGCATATACTTGATATAACATGATCTTATGAGCCGATAAGGCAAATCTTAAGGGCTGAGTCCATAGAGCTGAGCATGCTGAGAGACATGAGTTTACATACATAACAAGGGACATGACATGAAGCTGAGATTTATGGAATCATGGAAGAAGACTGGAATCACCATCTGAAGTAGTTGCTTCTCATTCTATGAATACACATAAGGAGTACTTGTAACTTATACATGGGCATAACATGTTCACATACGACATGAGTAGAGTATCACATAGACTGAAGTATAGAAGGACGCCTGAATAAGCGTGGATCGATCTCCCATAGTTACTGATCCTGGACTTTCACAGTTGAAACTCAAGGCTTGACCTGGTCCTTCACTTTATGATCTCCCCCTTAGCATAAAGGCCATCATTCTGAGGATTGGTCCCCTTCTTAAGGCTAGGCAAAAATCACTATCTCTTTACTTCCCATTTGCCTATAAGTCTATCAAGGAAGGCTTCATACTTCTCCAGCCATACTCCCCCACTCTTTTGGTTCCTTAATTAAAGTTCACGAATCTTCTGCCTTTGCTTTTCTTAACACCTGCGGGGAGAAATGACTCGAGAGCGCCTCTTATTCCACTAACTGGCATTATTCTTTGGAGTGTGAATACACGAGTTAGAAGGATATAAAGATATTTCACTGCACGACATAGATCATGAAAGAAGGGAACATTTCCTAAATGTCTCGTAGCCTCTTCTTCATAAGTATGGCGCACTTCGCACCCATGAAAAAGACTCTACTTAACGGGGATTTCAGACACCCTAGGACACTTCAAAACCTAATGCTCTGATACCGAGTTTGTCACGACCCGAACATAGACCCGAATCATAACACGGGGCAAGGAGTCCCGAGAGACTCCAAGTTGACTCATGACATGAACATTCATTTAACTTCATATCACTTAGAGCGGAATACTGAATATACGATATAGCGAAAACATGACGTAACATAACATAGCATGATAAACGGAATGTACTAAAATACATAACAACTGAGTACTACAATTAGTCTGAAAGCCTCCATCATATCAGATGGGTTGATGGGACAACATCCCCAACTAATCCGTCAAAACTGAAACAAAAAGAACATCAAGGTCTGAACATATGAACCTCAAAACATGAGGACTCACCAAAAGGGCTGATAGCTAACTCTGAATGGACTACTGACGGGAATGAGCCTGAGAGTCGGGTCCTGTATCATGAAATGATACAACATAGAAAGTATGCGGTCAGTACGTAGAATATACTGAGTATGCAAGGAAAGTAAAACGAACATTTAAAATATATAAAAACTCATAAATGATCATAAGAGAAGGACAACATGCTCATAACATAAATATCGTAATATAACATAAGACTCAAGGTTTTCAAAACATTCGTAATACAAACGTAATCATAATCATAAGAGAAAAGCTTTATTGAACATGACTTGAGCCAATATACATAATCATAAACATGCATAAATCATGAGAAACAGTGGGAGATTCTCTTAACGAAAATACTCCATATGAGCACACATGGAGCCCGACTTGTAACCCTAGTCTGGAGGGTGTTCGTACCTTGCCAAGGGTAGAACCATGAAAGTGTGATATCACCATGAAAGGGACATTTGGTCCAGGGAGAGTCACAAGGGAGGTCCCAACATACCTACGGTGGCACATAGTTTATGAGATCCGGGACCGAACCTATGCCCCGAACCTACTCGGTGTTCAATACAACTCCCAAAACATATATAGTGCTCATAGTATAACATATGCATGAATTCATGGGCTATTTAAATCATGAAAATCATAAACAATCTTGTACATACGTGAACTAGCCATGACATAGGGCCCGTGAGTCGGCCAAAACATAATTCATAAATCATAGGGTTCATGCATACTTGTAGATTATACATATAACTTGTAAATCATCAAATCATGATGGGCATTTGAATAAATTCATATTTTAATTCATAAATCATGATGGGTTTGTAAATATCAACAATTAAAGCGATGATCATAAATCGATTCATCATAGATCATACATAATTAGGCTTAATTTAGTAGAAATCGAAATCAATAATTTTATGATCAGATAGTTGTAAGATCTGATCAAAATTCATAAAATATAATATAAATCAAAATCTAGAACAACCCATTGGTAAATCATTAAAATTCCACAAGATTTGAATTAAAACCCCATGAGATTTTTGATAATTTTTTCATAAATTGATAGAGATTGGGCATGGGTGTGAACGAAAATACCCATTCGTAACCCTACATACCTGAGTTGATGATCCCTTGAATTTCCTTGCAGAGTCCAAGAAGATTTAAAGAGGTTGAAGAACCCTAGTTTCTTTCTTGAGAGAAAATTCAACTATTGATCTTTTGGAGAGGGTGAGGATTTAGGCTAGGTTAATCCCTTTAATCTGGCCTTAAGAAAGCCCAAAATAACGTCATTTAGGAGTTTACAAAAATACCCCCAAACTGCCAAAAAAAGACTTGGAACTAGCAGTTCCAACGACCAAGAGGATGGGTCGTTGGTTGCTATAACGGCCTGTTCTGAGGTTCGTTATTACCTACTGCTGCTTCACTAAACTTCCCATAACTTTTTATTTCGAACTTCGATTGATGCAAGGTCAGATCTGTTGGAAATAAGACTTCAAGGACTTCTATTTGAGGTGCTGAATAATCCAAAAATATTATGTAAAATTAGAGCTATGATCGTTTGAAGTTGATCCTTGTGAAAATTTATACGAACACTCAATCTGTAAAGGGGCTCTCAACTCAACTTTGTGCTAGAGATTCCTTATGACCATAATTTGCATGTAATACACTTCTTATAATTAGAAATTTATCTTAACACCTTTCTTCCATAAATTCACTGG
The DNA here is from genome assembly GCA_018107945.1 of Datura stramonium. Lineage (NCBI taxonomy): Eukaryota > Viridiplantae > Streptophyta > Magnoliopsida > Solanales > Solanaceae > Datura > Datura stramonium. The sequence continues at coordinate 66,635 of JACEIK010007622.1, read as the reverse complement.
CTGGGGTCTATCCATATACCTAGAACGGTTCCGAACTTAGCCCGAGAATTTCAATAAACTAGCAGAACCAACGACTCATCCAACGGGCCGTGGTAACAAACAATGAACCATTGGTCTGTCCGTTGGTTTCCCCCATCCTTCCTTCGAAATTCTCTTAATCTATTTCAACGACCACAAACAATGACCGGTTCAATCAAGCCACGGTCCGTACAATCCCCTCGTAGGTTTTGGAAAAATTTCTGACAGTTTTCTGGTAATGAAACAATGATCACTTCCAATGATCTGTTGGACCCTTCATAATATACCCTTAAGAGTTGTCACATGTTGTATCCTGCTTTTCGGGAGGAAACTAGGGCGCGACACAAGGTTGACTACCTTTTACACAGGCTGAAGCAGAAGATTTCGCACAATGCCTAAACAATGGTGCTTTGTTGGAAATAAACACCAAGGGAAGTAATTTACTTGGTGGAATGGGAGTATTGAGCATGATTGCATCTTTAAAAGACCGGATAGGGTACTAATAAATCAAAAATTTATGGACATATTATCATCATGTGAAGAACAAAACTTGATAAGGCAGGGATCAGAACATGCACCTCTTCATGTCACATGTAACACTGCAAAGAAGCCTGTTATCAGACCTTTCAAGTTTTTAAATTTCTATACTAAACACCAGTAATTTAAGAATATTGTAAAGGAGCATTGGAAGATAGATTTTGTGGGTAATCCTTTTATGGAGTTCAAGGCTAAAATTAAGAAGGTGAATAAAGCACTTGTTATATGGAGTAAACAAACTTTTGGCAATATTTTTCAGCAGATTTCTACTTTGGAAGATATAGTGAGAGTTAAGGAGATTCAACTAGAGATTCTTCCTTCTCAAGAAACGGAATGGAATTGAGTAAAATAGAAGCAGAGCTAAAGAAATATAGGGATATGGAAGAAGATTACTGGTAGCAAAAAGCTGGAATGAGGTGGTTCACAGAGGGAGATAAAAATATAAGATTTTTTCATTTCTATGTATAAGGAAGGAGAAAAAAGTTGCATGTAGAAGAAATTAAGACTCCACAGGGAGAAGTAGTTAGCACAAATGGAAACATAGGGATTGTTGCAGTTGAGTTCTTTTCTGAATAGTTTAGAGAGGAAGGAATGTATAGAAATCAAGCTGTGATGCATCAAATTCCTTCTTTGATAAGGCAAGAATAAAATGATGAGATGACAAGGCTACCTAGCCAGGAGGAGGTAAAGTAGGTGGTTTTTAAATTGAATAAGGACAACACCAGTGGTCTAGATGGTTTCTCTAGAGTTTTCTTCTAGGAATACTGGGATATTATTGGAGAAGATATAATAAGAATGGTGAGAGCATTCTTCTGCGGGCATGAAATACCTAGGTTCATCACTCATACAAACCTGATTTTATTGCCTAAGAAAGATAGGGTGGAAAGTTTTGCTGATTTGAGGCCTATTAGCTTAAGTGACTTTGTCAATAAAATTTTATCTAGAATGTTGCATGACAGAATGGTGGGAGCATTATCTTTAATTATTTCCAGAAATCAGATAGATTTTGTCAAAGCGAGGAATAAAAATGTACTCTTGTCCTAGGAAATCATTAGAGATATTAACTATAGAAACAAATGGCATAATATTGTTGTTAAACTAGGTATGGAAAAGGCCTATAATAGAGTTCCATGGATATTTCTAACAAAGGTATTGAGGAGATTTGGATTCTCAGAAATCATAATAGACATGGTATGGAGGTTGGTGTCTAACAATTGGTACTATGTATTGGTAAATAGGCAATCACATGGTTTTTTCTAGTCATCTAGAGGATTAAAACAGGGTGATCATCTGTCACCAACACTATTCCTTATTACAACTGAGGTGCTAGCAACGGGTTTGAACAGTTTACATGGAGATGCTAGATTCAAAGGATTTGAGATGCCAAAATGGAGTCTAGAAATTAATCACTTATCCTATGTAAATGACACAATATTGTTCTATTTTGGAGATAGGAAATCAGTTAAAATGATGGTGAAGGTACTGGCAGCATATGAGCAGGTATCAAGGCAGATGATAAACAAAAAAAGCTTTTTCTATATACATGAGAAGAATCCAAGGGAAGTGGAGCAAAGAATCAAAAGATCGACAGGTATAAATCAAGGATCTTTTCCATTATCTATCTAGGATGTCCAGTTTTTTATGGGAGGAAGAGGAAGGCCCACTATGAAGATTTGGTAAGAAAGGTTGCAAGAAGAATCCTATCCTGGTAAAATAAATTCTTATCAGCTGGAGGATGGTTCATTCTAATCTCTCATGTTTTACAATCAATGCCAATTTATCTGTTATTAGCCATGAGTCCTCCAAAAGGGACTATTGATCAGATTCATATGATAATGGAAAGTTTTTGGAGTAAATCAGGGGGTCTTAAAGGAAAGTACTGGATTGCATGGGAGGATATTTATTATCCAAGGAATGAAGGTGGATTGGGATTTAAGTCTATACATGATGTGTCCAAAGCCCTTTTGGCAAAATTGTGGTGGAATTTTAGAGTATCCATACCCCCTTATGGAGTACTTACATGTGGAACAAATATTATAAAAAAAGTTCATCCTGTCATGACTAAGGGGAGAGGAGCTTCACATATATGGAGGAAGATGGTAGAAATCAGAGAGGAAGTGGAACATATGATATGGTGGCAAATTAAAGCAGGTAATGCAAGTTTCTAGTTTGATAACTGGACAAAACAAGAGACAGAAGTGCACAACAATGAAAAGAGGAATTGGAAGTTAGAGAGTTTATAATAAATGGATATTGGAACACGAAAAAGTTAAGGATCAAAGTGTCTAAGGCTATGACTAATCACATTGTGGAGAATATTCCACCTTTAATAAATGCAGATGTGGACGAAGCTTGGTGGATGGGAGATGCTAAGGGTGATTTCACAATCAAATTAGCATATCAAATAACGAGGAGGAAGACGGAGGAAGTAAGTTAGATGAATAATGTCTGGATCAAGGGGCCGCCTTTTAAATACTGCTTCTTTCTATGGAGGGCTTAAAGGGGAGAATTACTACAGATGATAACCTTAAAAGGATGCAAATGCAGATAGTATCCAGATGTTATTGTTGTGACAATCTCCATTAGGAGACCATGAATCATCTTTTTCTAAAACCCTCCATGGTCCAAAAGCTATGGAAGCAGTTTGCTTCATGTGCAAGTATTAACATAGATGGAGTTTATCTTCAACCAATTATAATTAAATGGTGGAGTTTACCAGGCCCTACAAAGCTGCAAGGTGTTTATAAAGTTGTTCCTGCTATTTTAATGTGTGAACTTTAGAAGATAAGAAATGCTAGAAAATATGGACAGGATGTGAACTTTCAAAGATTGGTCATACTTTGCCAAAAGTCTGTTTATTAGTTTATTAGGCAAAAGTACCCATGGATCACAATTCCTATCTAATAGGAGGAGATAATTAGATGTCTACGAGCTTAGAAGCCAAGGTCACATTATAAAATCATGAGATGGGAAGCTCCCAAGGATCAATAGGTGAAATGTAATACAGATGGGGCGAGTAAAGAAAATCCAGGAAGGAGTTCATATGATTTTTTTGTGAAAAGTTCGAGTAGAGACCTAATATATGCGAAAGCCTTAGAGATAGAATTAGCGACCAACATGCAGATAGAGGTACAGACAGTTTGAAATGATCTAAAATACTATAGGTCAAGATGGAGTAACATTGTGCTGGAGACCAATTCACTCAGTCTACAGAAAATGTTAATAAAGCAGCGGAAAGTTCCATGGGAAATTGCAGATTATATGGATGATATTCAACAAATTCTGAATCAAATAACCATATAGATTTGTCATATTTTTAGGGAGGCTAATCAACTCGCTAACAAACTGAAAAATGAGGCTTTCAAGCATTGCAATAAGTGTTGCTACAATAATTTTCATTAGTTACCTAGAGCATGCAAACATGTACTAAATACAGATAAAACTCAGATTCCAAATTTGAGAATCAAAACAAGGAGGATAATATCTACATCAGCCCAGTAAGGGGTTTAACACAGAAGCACAAAGGCCACAACTAACATTTACTGAAGTTAGGTAAGGAGTTGTGAATAAAAACTACCCTAGCCTAGACTATGACAGCTTACAAAAAGGACGACCAGCAAAATTAAGGGCATGAGAGTCAGGTACAACTTTTGTCATTGTTATCAGAGAGAACTCGTCGATGAAGGAAGACCGGAGCAATTCTTTTTCTCCATCTCAACTATATAGATGGGAACACACAGATCGACACAACTTGGCTCCTCAAGCTAAACAACTTAAATCGGAATTACCACCTGAGAAAAGGAAGGTCAGTAAGGTGAAGATGAAAAGAATCATTAAGCTAGATCTTACCTCTTTGAGCTACAAGAACTCGGAGAGGGGACATTGGCGGCTGATTGATTACCCATAGCAACAAGAAGAAGAACTCAAGGTTGAATAAGCACATGGTGTTCGAGAAGAGGTGGAATAGGAAACCCTATGTTTTAGGGTCTTAACAAGGAGTTTTGTTGTTGGCAGATATACATATGGACTGACCTAATTTAGCAAGAGTCTAGGGCATCATTTTGCAGATTTTTTCTTTTCTCTATTGTTTTATTGGATCTGGATATGAAATAAAAGGGCCTCAAGTCCACATATTTAATTTTTTTTTAAAAAGAAATTTGGACAACAAGTTTTTCCTTTCTTCTTCCTACTTTATTGTTGGTTATGAATTTTAGTATTGTGTTTTCACATACTTTTATGAGTAGCTAATTTTCTATGTAAGATTTTGATGAAATCTTTTCTAGGGTGAATTCTTGTTACATTTTCCTATACTTGAGTTATTTTTTTTATCTTTATTTCTAGGGTGAATTCTTGTTACATTTTGCTATAATTAGTTAACTGGGTACATTCAAGAGAATAATGCCAGAAAATGTACTACATTTGGTCAAGAAATATTTGTGATAAGAAAAAAATCATGATCAATAGAGATTAGCTCGGTGATATTATAGCTAACGTAACGAGAAGGAATATGACAATTGGGGAAATCATGACTCTAGGCCTCCTTAATCTTGAAGTCAACTCATTTTCTTTAGTTGATAATTTTTGCTGCTTTAATATTTATTAGTTAATGTGTTAGAAATAAAAATTTTAATATTTAAAATTAAATAACTATTCAAACCTATTTCTTAGTGATATTGAATAATTTTAGTTAAACCTTAGTTTTATGTGAGATCCAACTCCGGACTTAAAAAATAAATTATATTTGTAGTGATCGCTTATCCTTTTTAGGACGAGTTTTTGGCGTGATTAGATTTTGACCTCATCGCGCGGGCACGATGCACCTGACTTGAATCCAGTGAGTTAATTTCTTGAATTACCCGGCAACAGCGCCCAAAATTTCATCATGCCCAAAAATCATCCTAAAAGGTTAAGAGTTTGCTGCAAATATAATTCGATTTTTAAGTCTGAAATTAAATCCCACAGAGAACCAAGGTTTAGCTATAATTTTTCAATTTCACTAAGGAAATAAATTCGAACAATTGTATGAGTTTTTAAAGATTAATATTTCTATTTTAAACTACCTAACTGCTCTCTATGTCTCAATTTATGTGACATACTTTTCTTTTTAGAAAGTCCCAAAAAGAATGACATATTTCTATATTTAGTACTCTCTTCATCCATCTTTACTTGCCAACTATACTAAACATAGTTATCCATTTTTACTTGTCCTATTTGAAAAATCAAGAAACAATTTATTACTTAGTTTCTAATTTACCCTTATAGTTATTTCTCAATACATTTCCCAAAGCATAGAATTCATTATATTGAGGTGATATAGTAAAATCACCATTCTATTTATTGTTTCTCAAGGGGCGTATCAAGTTAAAATTGGATAAGTAAAGATGGACGGAGGGAGTAATAATTTAACTTTAAAATACTCATTTCACCCTTAATAAGATGATTTATAACCACACAAACATCTATGACTTGTTTTAGACCACAAATTTTAAAAGTCTTCTCATATTTTTTAAACTCTGTGTCCAGTCAAAGTACATCACATAAATTGGGATGAAGGGAGTAATAAATAGTAAAGCAATAAAATTATCAACTAAAAAGAGTGGGTTATGTTGGGATCTATGTAGTTTTGATGATTGAAAAAGATGATGAAATAGGTCAGTCAAGTTGTTCCAAAAGAGTGCAAAATTCATTGTCTAAAGGAGCCCAAATCGCAGCAGTATAATGACGAATTAAACAAGTTGCACACATCAAGAGATGGTTAAGCCACGTCACACAAGCTCAGTGAAATAAACATGTGCTTATTTGAAAAAGTTGGAGTTTGATTAAAATTCAAAGGAAGCAAGAGACAGACTGAAGAACGAGTTGTATTTAAAATAGAACCCTGAGCAAGAAGGGATAGTTGCGGCGAAGAGTTTGAAGTTGAGGAGGACTCTGTGAAGAAGTTGTGCATATATAGAAGAGGTGTTATTAGAGAGAGGCACGCACTTACATAGAGGAAAAAGGCAATTTTCAAAGGGATATTTACAAAATTTGAAGTGTGGAGAAACTCAATTGAAGAACTAGTCCTAGTAAAGTGATAAGCTAGAGTTATCAATCTTTTATTAGAAGTTTTTTTTTTGAGTTTTAATTTGATATAATATTAATTGAGTGAGTTATAAACTGAATTAAGAACATTTAAATCTTCAAGTTGAGTATACTAGAAGGCATCGGGGGCATATTCCTAGGGAGGAATGTGAGAAGCTAGGAATTAGAGTTTATAATTTCTTTAGGTTACAAGTGTTGTAATCTGCTATTTAAAGAGGCTCTTTGAGTTTAGTGAAGTTGAAGGAAATTATGTGGAGGTACAGGTCATAGTTTTTCACCTTTTGAGCTGAGTGTTTTCCATGCTAAAATTATTTTGTTCTTTACTTACAACATTTTTCTGCTTAAGTGGAATACATTAGACAACCTGTTTTATTCGTAGGCAAATAGCTAAGTTAAAGATAAAATATATAGGTCGTTAGAAGAGTCTTCGTTGGAAAAAATCCACTTTTTAATTCCTTATATAATCAAATCAATAGACTATCAAGTTGACTTCAAGATTAAGAAAACCTAGAGTTATGATTTCTCTAATTGTCAGATTTCTGCTCGCTACATTAGCTATAATCTTATCGAACTAATCTCTATCGATCATGAATCTTTTCTTATTACAAATATCTCTCGACCAACTGTAGTAATTTTCTAGTGTTATTCTCTCGATTGTACCCTAGCTAACCAACTAATCTATTCACTTAGATTGCGTCAAAACTTTGTTATCTCAAACCTCTACTTTTAAATCTTAGTATTAATCTCTTAATGCTTCGAAGTGATGTTGTTCAACTAAAACCTAATCTCATGGTCTCTCTCGAGAATAACAAGATATAACGGCACCGTTAATTGAGGGCCCTTCACTTAACTACATTAATGCGTAGTTGAACAAATAAAAATGAAAAGAACGACTCAATTATAGAAAAACATAACAAGAATTTATCCTACAAAAAATTCTAGAAAAATCCTAGATAAAAAATTAGCTACTCATAAAAGTGTGTGAGAACACAATACTAAAATTCATAACTAACAATGAAAAATAGAAGAAGAAAGAAAAAACTTGTTGTCGAATCTTTCACCTTTTCTATCAAAATTCTAAATAAAAAATTAGCTACTCATAAAAGTATGTGAAAAAACAATACTAAAATTCATAACCAATAATAAAAAAATAGGAAGAAGAAAGGAAAAATTCATTATTGAATCTTTTGCCTTGTTCCATAGCGGCTCCTCGCTCCCAAACGTATTTATGGATACTATTAATAAGTGTAACAAAAATTTCAGATAAATAATTATGTTCAAGATGAATTGGATAAAATCAGAATTCAAAATTGATCTGGCGCGAGGCTTGCACGACCCAGTTTCCAACCTCTCCAGTTTGCTGTGTTGCCTATCTTCACTTGGGGTCTCTCTTTTTTGCTTGTCTTCACCTTGGATTGGTTTTCCTTCGTTATTTTACTAATATGTTCTTCATTATTATTTTTTTTAAACATAGAAAAATATAATATAATTAATAATTAAGAATATTCAAATA
>JACEIK010007622.1:45972-57784 GCA_018107945.1 Datura stramonium | reverse complement strand
ATAATCAAATCGATTTAAAAAAAATTATATTTAATTTTACTTGATTTTAATAAATTAAAAATTCACTAAATTAATTTAATTTAATTTAAATTTAAAGCAAAAAACCAATCCAAATAGAACTATGAACATCTTACATGACTAACGGCAAACAGCATTGTCACCGTTTCTTCCGGTCACCCGTCAACCTTTTCTCCCAGATCTCTCTCGCTATATATATTCAAATCATTCTCAATTTCACCGAATTTCTTCTATTGATTTTTTACAGTAGTACAAATCCTCTGCATTCCTGTCGGCTTTTACAAAAAAACTCGGCGACGGCAGCATGGCATCGACGGCCGATGAATTCTCTAAGCTTAACATTAATGGCGATTGGGCTTCCGCTGCTCCGAATTTACAGAAAAACCTCTTTATTCTCTCCCCTGAACAGGTTCTTATATATTTTTGTAGAAAGGATCTAACTTTGTACAATGACTGTCTAAATATCAGTGCAATTGCGAACAGGTTAATTACCATAAATTTATGTACAGTGTGTGAAAGTTAAACTCGTGTGTTGTTGAATTGATATTATTTTTTGTGTTTGGAATTGAATTGAGAGTGATAGTATGTGGGTATCTATAATTTTAGGTAGAGTTGGCGAAGGTGTTACTAGAGATGGGGCAATCTCACTTGTTTCAGCATTGGTCGGAGCCTGGAGTTGATGACGATGAGAAGCGAGCCTTCTTTGATCAGGTATATACGCTTCTTTTTTCTTTTTTCCAGGATACATTTGTTTTAATGAATTGGATTCTGGTGTCACCATGGTGTAACTTATGCATGTATAAACTGGCTAGACTATGATCAACTTTTTGGTTTTGAACTGTTCTTTTGTTTCCTTTGAGAAAACAAAATCAAATAATCAGACCCACATAGTTATACTTCGATCCGTTCTTGACTTTCACTGTCATGTTGCACCCAAAAAAAGAAATCATAAAAGGGATTCATCCTCATAGTTTGAGTGGGAATATTAATACTGAAGAACCCTCCGCCTAGGATAATCATTCTTCTCTTCCTGGAACCGTTCCATTCATGGCCCCAATATCTCCTATGATTTCAATGACTATATCAGGATTAGATATGGGACCAGAGGCGAATCTAGAATTTGCATAACATGAGTGCACCATTAAAAAATAAAAGGCAAAGTGTATTAAGTGGGAATTGATCTATAGTCCTCTGGGTAAATAACTCTACATTTAACCAAATGCACCATTTANTTCTTGTAGTATGGGTGCCAACAGATAGTATTATACCAATTTTTAAATATATATACATAAAATATCTAGTTTTACGGAGAGAGCACGGGTTCACCCAAACTTTAGCAATAAATTCGCCGGCTATCCTGATGTTCCTTTTTGATGGAAGTATAGCATGTAACCCAGTGAGCAATCAGTCAAGCCAGGGCAGAAGACAGGCTTTGAATTGTGTTTTTTTTCTTGTTAAATAATTCAAGCTAACCAACTAGGCTTTGAATTTCAACTGAATTTGAACAGTGCAACAATTTCAAACTCCCATTAGGTAGTTGTGGTAACTTACATGGTGAATTTCGGGATGATAAGATTTTAGTTCGCAGTTCAGCAAATAAAAACTTGATCTTGTTTGTCTTTTGTAGTTAATAGATTATATGACAATTTATGTGAAGTATTTATTCTTGCTCAATTATTCAAGCGATGAAGTAGCCAAAAAGGAGTTTATTGTATTTTTTGAATATTGTACTGCCGTTTTTCATGGCAGTCTTGTGGTACCAGAAATGTTATCATTTCCCATTGGGTTTGTTTCCATGTATTCTACTCTTGTATTCACTTCCTAGTTCAGTTTAATGATTATGAACACTGAAGTGTTATTATTATTGTTTGTTTCAGATTGCCAGACTTAATTCAAGTTATCCTGGGGGGTTGGCAGCATACATTAACACTGCTAGGAAGCTTTTAGCTGATTCAAAAGCTGGGAAAAACCCATATGATGGTTTTACACCTTCAGTAAGTAACTGAATCCTGTGTTACTGCTTTAGTGAAACTTATTTTGCTAATTATCATTCTGTAGAAAGTAACTTTAACTATAACTTCTTTCTTCAAGCAGCACACAGCTCAATTTGTGTTTTTATCTAAGTTATTGGGTTGGGTGCATGTCTTAAAGTTGCAGTCAGGTTTTCATGTCTGTTAGAAATTAGTGCAGGTGCTGCTTATAAAAGAAAAGGCATCCTTCACAAACCTCATGAATATTGTTTATGCAGCTACTTTTCTCCTGGTACTATGCATGCTACAGTAATTTATTCTTTAGATGGAGTGTGAGAAAATATGAAACCACTTAAATACCTCTACGGTACAATGACCTCTGGTGCAGTGGCATATTACAGTAGTATCTGGTGTTTTAGGACTAACCATATATTTTACTGGCCAATTGGTTTATTATTTGGTGTAATCTGAGAAAATCAGTCCAGTTAGTAGATGTGGTTTATGATTGTCTAGTCCTTTTGACTTAATTTTCCTCTCAGCATACTTGTTGGTAGCTTGTTATAAAGAACCTTTGACTACTGATGATCTTTTGGACAGCCTTGGGTTCTGATCAAAAACGATTTTGATGTTCTTTAGCGTTCTGGATAAACTAGCAACACATTTCCTTTTGTTTCTTGTGAAATATGATAGCTGATGCTCGATATGGTTAGATTTTGATTATATTTCCTTGCTCACTCCTCTTGATCACCTTGAAAAATTTGGAAAATAATGGATCACTTGATTAATACTTATTTAACATGCACCTAAAACTTAGAACACATTGATGCTCTGCTCTAGATTAGTGATGCATTCTAAGATGGACGTTAACTTCTGCAGGTTCCGTCTGGAGAGGTTCTGACATATGGTGACGATAATTTTGTTCAATTTGAGGACGCTGGCATCAAAGAAGCACGGAAGGCTGCATTTGTTCTTGTTGCTGGAGGCCTCGGAGAACGTCTTGGGTACAACGGAATAAAGGTAGAGCACGTAAAACTTTTATGTGGTTGGTCTAGGACTTGTTTTGATTTTTTGTCTTCATTAGGTGAAGTGAGCAGAATCTTTTGCAACCTGATGATAGTTGTAGTCTGTTTTACACCATGTAACTACTAATCTAAGGATGTGTGGCTGCATAAAATGGAGTTCTTCTGACAATTCGTTCTAATTATTTGCAGGTGGCCCTTCCTAGAGAAACAACTACAGGGACATGCTTCTTACAACATTATATTGAATCTATTCTTGCTTTACAAGAAGCCAGTTGCAGCCTTGCCGGAGGTTGGTAGAAGTGCGTGCTACGATTTTGTAAATATCCGTTAGGGATGAAGATTACTATTAGACTGCTTCTTACAATTGCTTTTTAAAAAAAAAAATTAATTTTAAAAATAATAATAATAATTCATCACACCACTAGCCGAGTAAAGCACAAATTATAGGTGGCAATCCCAAGCTCCGTGAGGTATCTCCTTTGACTGTTATGTTAGGGACTCAATAAGGAGGTTGGGAAGGGGTTGTTGAGCTAGGGGATCCAGTCACAAGCTTAACATTTATGAAGCTGCTTCTAAGATTTATTGGCCAGTGTTTCTATTTGTGAGTTGCCAAGATTTTGATTCTTTAGAAACCTTTTAGAAAGTGTAGAGAACAATTTAAACCTTATATCCTATGCACAAAGTTGTTGGATAGTGAGGGTTCATATAGCTGACCCAATCTAGCTTGGGATTGAGGTATTATAGTAGTAGCAGCAGTAGAAACAAAAGAAATGTTTCTTATGGCTAAAAAAGTGTGAAGAATTGTCTTCCTTGGCTTAGCAAAGATAGTACAAGCTAAAAAAGGATTGACTGGAAACTGAAAAGAATATCTTTTTGCATAGAGGAACCTGCTAAAATATCATGTTTTGAGGTACCTAAAAGTAATACATATCCTTAATACAATAAACATGTAGGACTTTCCTGGAAACTAACAGCTTCCTTGTTATTAGGCAACTGCCAAGTGGAGATTCCTTTGGCTATTATGACGTCAGATGATACACATTTACATACACTGGAGCTCTTAGAGAAAAACTCTTTTTTTGGAATGAAGCCCACACAAGTGAAACTGCTTAAGCAGGTGTGCAACTGATCTCGCTGACGAATTAATTCATAGTATCAGAACTTACATATTTCTTAATTTTCTTGCAGGAAAAAGTTGCTTGTTTAGATGATAACGAAGCACGCCTTGCTCTGGACCCCCGTAATAAATATAGAATTCAGGTGGATAATTCTATGCTTAAAAATCTTCCTAGATTTAAAGATATGAGTATTATTGTATTCAATTGATGTCAGTAACTTTTAGCTGAAAGTGCCTCTATTTATTTGATTTTCGCCCGTGCCTCTGCTTTATCAGACAAAACCACATGGCCATGGTGACGTCCACTCACTTCTTTACTCAAGTGGGCTTCTTAAAGTTTGGTATGTTTTCATTCTTTTTCCCCCTTTTTGTTCCAACTTTTTCTTTCTTTTCTGCCATTTCATCCACTTTGATGTGATTGAGGATGAACCAATGAACTAGCCGCTTTTAGCCTACATAAAAGTTGATCAGTTGGAGAAACATGGATACCTTTTTGGGCCCTAGCTTGTAGTGTATCCATATTTGAATTCAAAAAATGAAATTCATACTTTCAAGGCTTTTTCCCATCGTTTTGCGGAAATAAATGCTGATGTTAAACCTTTTATGTAGCCTGTATCTACATCACTAGTGCATCCAGTTTGTATTGATTTTTTAAGAGGTGTTTTCATTTAAAAAGAGAAAGAGAGTTAATATATTTCAGTGATTTGATGGTCCAAATTTTGTGCAATCTAGGCATGATGCGGGCTTAAGATGGGTCCTTTTTTTCCAAGACACCAATGGTCTACTTTTCAAGGTTAGTTGGATGCCTTTTTCTTTTCTGTTTCTTTTGTTTTTTCAGTTGTTTTGTATTCTGCTCATGTATGTTAGGCCAATTTTATCAATCTGTACATTTCCTTGTCCTCCAGGCAATTCCAGCAGCACTAGGTGTCAGTACCACAAAACAATACCATGTCAATTCTCTCGCTGTTCCTCGGAAAGCAAAAGAAGCCATTGGTGGCATTACCAAGCTTACTCATAAAGATGGTGTGTAGATAAGTAACTTACATCTACCTTTTCATCTCGTAGTGGCCCAGGGAAAAGGTCACAAAAGAAAGAACGAGTCATAATATGAGCTTCTTTTTGGTTCAGTCGTTTATGACAACTATATTTTTAGTTGCAGAAAATATATCATCTAATGGGTGTTATCAGCCATGGGAAGTTTCCTGCTTTCGTAAAATGAACTTCGCAAAGTTGGTGGCTAAATCTATAGCCAAAACTCTTAACAGGTCGCAAAAATACTAGGACACTTGAATATGTCCGACCAGTTGGTTATGCTCCTTTTAGTTGGTCGTCTATAAACTTTCTAACAGCATTTAAGCTGGTCTTGGTGAAGGATAACTTGAGAGACGAGGAATATCAGGATCTGTCTGTTTCATTCCTGTTTGCTTTCACCTGATGCTCCACTTGTGCAGGGCATGAGTGGGAGAAGAGGGGGAGAACTTATACATAATCATAGATGTGCTATAATTGAGCAAACATTGATTGTAGAGATCCTTCAAAACTATGGATCTCTCAAAGGTATTTAACAAGGTGAAGATGAGAGAACTTTTAGTTATTTAAGATAAAATAGCACTGAGAAATTTGTGGACTACGTGTCTTTTGGAAGAAATACTTCTTGTTGCTGATATCACTTCTTACATACATTTACGGGTGCAAGTGGGCCACTTGGACAGGTCTACAGCAATAGCTTGACAGTAGGTCAAGCCACTTAGGATCGTGTTCCCCCTATAGATGATCTAACCCAAGCTCTTCTGAGTGGAAATATTTTCTGAATAGTTGAGACGGTTCATAAATATTTTAAGCCTTACAGTTTTTTTCTTCTGAAAATTTTTATCACACTGACTGCAATTATAAATATAAGATAATACCATGTAGATTTGTGATCCCTATCCTCTATTGAATTATTTATAATGAGATGGCTCCTCATTAACCATAATATGAAAAGAAACATTTGTTGATCTGATGGAGGTATAAAGTAGGCAATGGCTGCATGCAGATGAGCTACTTCACTACAATTTTGAGCACTGAAATTCGTAGACATGGATAATGTGATGAATAAATGCTAGTATTAAAGTGCTATGCGGGGGTAGGAAGTCCCTTAGCCAACTAAGGAAAGATACTAGTTAAACAATTAAAATAATTATTTAAACAGTTGTAATTCACAAATTGAGAGGACTAATTTCATAATTGACCCCATGACCTTTAGCTTTTGACTCAACTTTTTCTTCCGAGAACTTCTCTATATACATGTAGAATCAATTAAGAGTTGAGTTATCAAAGAAATAAAGTGATAGATAGAAGTTGAGTTGTAAAATTGCAAAAAGGGGCTTTGAAATGGAAAATTAAATAGTTAAAATAGACATAGTAAAAGATTTGACCCCTTTTGTGATTTTTTTTAAATCCATCATCAGCTGTATCAAGAACAAATACTGAACTGTTGGGAGCTTGAAGTCCCGTTTAGCCATTTACCTGTTATTTGCCAATTCAGACCTATTTTACTATCTCAGATTTGGACTTTCGTGTAATCTTCCTGCTATATCAAAGTGGGGTCTCGAAATGATTTCCATCCACTGAATCATCAAAAAGTAAAAAATAGAACAATTAGTTGTAAAATGAATCAAGCAATGCCAACTGTATGCCATAGCAGGCCAAGTCAGATAAGTTGGGCTGCTTCTGCCCTATTAAGAGCAACTCATTGAGCACATAAATTATGTGTTTTAACAAGGGGAACATTCTAGCTCTTTTAATGTGTATGTTTTAACGTTTATTTTGGAGTATTTTCTGTTTCATTTGAGATATTCTCCAGCAATCATTCTCTTAGATTCAGGTTCTAATGTTTGTGCTTAGGTTAGTACTGCAAAAAGAATTGGTTGAACATGGTAGGAGTACCATTTGAGAAAGTTCATGTGGCTGTTTGTGCTTCTATCTGATAATAATATCAATTGAAAAATATTTTCTAGGGCGAACAATGGTGATTAATGTGGAATACAAGCCAGCTTGATCCATTGCTTAGAGCTTCTGGATATCCTGATGGCGTGTCAATTCCTGCTGATGGCGATGTCAATTCTGAAACAGGCTATTCACCTTTTCCTGGAAATATAAATCAAGTATGTGTTAGTCTAAATGCTGAATTATCTTCTTTTTTTCTTTCTTGCCATTTTTTTCCTTGTGATGACTCAAGTTATTTGCTGTATTATTTTACATATAAAATTGTTTTACCACTTTGTATAATAGTCCAGACATTCCCCAAGTTCTTGGAAATTGAGACCCATACTGCATGATCCCTGTGATTACAATGATCATGGGAACATCCATTCTTTGAGTTTTGAGTAACAAAACTCCTTAATGACCTATAAGTAGACCAATTGGCAGCTGGATCTACTTCCTTTCCCTTTGACTCTTCATCATATAAAGGCATTTTATATTTGATTCTTTTTGTGCTCCATAGGTTAACAATCCTCAAGAATGATTATATAAAACTTGGGATAATGATCCTGTATGTAAGAAACAGAGCAAAATAAAATGGGAAAGGGTTCCGCTAAGAACCAGATAAGTAGGCACACTTCTTCTAAGGAAAAAAAAAACAAAATATTGTTTTTAAATCAGCTTCATACCTGGTTGAAGCCTCATTATCATCTTTGGCAGTGGCTTGATTCGTCAGTGTGGGATTGTGCCATTAATCTTCGAAACATTGTTTGTTGATGAGACTCTTCTACCATCCTAGTTCAAAATATAAAATCACCAGAATCAATAAAGATAGGTTTTAGATATTTTACAAAGACTTTTAATACTAGAAGATGGTAAAATCTCTTTGCTCTTTACCTACACTGAGCTTCTAGTAGCTTAATGTCTCTGTTATTATTTTGCAACGTTGGCAGATTTGATTCTAACATGCAAACTGATTTCAGTAAAGGAACTAAGGGTAACATTCTAATATGTTACTAGATTATATGACTGTAAGTTGTAAAAAGAAAATGCATTTTATTCCTAGAAGGATATGTAAGGAAACACATGAAATATATAGATGCCAATGCAATTAAGAAAGATGACTATCTTCATTAAATGTACAGAACTTATTAGAAATATACTATATAGATAGTTGTTCGGGCAGGGAATCTCATAAGAAACAGAGAGGTGAAGTGCCCCTTCTTCTTGATAGTGGTTTATAACTTTTCGGGCATGTAGTTACAATTTGCTTTGGAGGATGTCAGCTGGACTGGTCTTGCAAATTATGTTTTGGCGGCCAAGTTACTCTGTAGGATTAATTTCCTATTTTGGTTACTTTCAAGTAGAAAAGTGATTTATTGCTTACCAATGGCTACATTGCAATGCAGCTGATCTTTGAAATTGGCCCATACCTTGAAGAGCTCACAAAAACAGGAGGCGCAATAAAGGAGTTTGTTAACCCGAAGTAAACATCTACTCTTATGTCTCTACATTTAAGACTTGTATTTTCAATGTTGTGGTGTCATGCCACTTGTTGTTCCTTTGAAAACATATGCTGGTTTTCTTCTTATTGAGTATTGACTCTTTTCTGTAACTCCAGGAAATTTTCCTCGACAAAAATATGTAGATAAATGAACTACTAGATTTAATATGTTGCTAGGATGAAAAACAAATTGCAAATGAGCTGAACTTCAATGTCATAAAATAGAGATACTGATCAGCCTCAGCTGCTTTATATCCAATATGTTTTCTCACTTATAAGACATTACAATATACAGAAAATAGGAGTTTATTCTGATATAATCACCTAGGAGTTTTATCATCTATGGCTTTCCCTGTCTGATTTAAACCTCTTTTTTGAGATCGAATATTTCAAGGGTTTGTTAAGATCATATGAAACAGAAGACAGCGATTGTGAAGTCGAGGAGAATAGAGTTAAGAGTGACGTGATGTCACAATTCCTAGTGTGAGGGGAAGTGGTGGAGAGTGTGATTTACTGAAGAAGAGACACTGGTCATGGCGTTTGGATGCTTTGCCCTTTGTTATTGTCGCTGTTTGGCTTCTAGCTGAAGTTCCTAGCTTAAACATTGTGGATGCCTTGATAGTTCCTGGTCCACACTAGTCATCCTATTCACTGTTTGATCTGTTGATTTCAAGTGCTTTGTTCAGTGTACCAAGGTGGATGTCGTTCAGCAAACTGATTCTTGTAAATTCAATCCAGCTAAGTTCTCTGGAAGTATAGAAGTTGTGTGCCGGCTGGTTCTTTGTCCTCTGAAGATCTCGAGGAGTTTATTTTGATTTCAGGAAGAAACTGTACATTTATTCAGCGGGAAAAGGAACTTTCAGCAAGCTTCCTTATCCTTCAGAGGAGACATTGGATACTGACTCATGAATACTGGCCATGGAACTGAAGCTAAAGCTGTTACTGCATGCCTGCAACTGAGAAGTGGAACTGAAATGTGTTTGAAATATCCTCAGCTAGCATTTCATAAGATAATGAAGGATCAGAGTGTGGCGCCTTTCTTTGTATTTCAGTCCTTTCGTGTAGGTATATGTTGCTTAGATGAACTGGTATTTCAATTTGTTCACAGGGATATTCTGCATAGAACCTTTCCGGATTCCATTTGCTGGGAAGGTTGTATTTGTCATTTTGATAGGAGTCGGACTGGAACATAACATCTGATGACATGTAGTTTTCAAGGATTGGTGGGCTGACTGACACTGAGGACTTAGAAAGAGAAGTGGTTCCAACTCATATTCTGGAAATTCTTACATCTTGCCAATTTTTGGTGTTTTGGACAAGCTGGTGGATGATCCCCTTGAAAAGCTTGCGCTTAGAGGATTGATTGGGCATCTAAATGAAATGAAAAGGCCATATCAAAAGATGTGGAGGTGATTCACTCAAGGGTGTGGCGTAGTTGTCGATGAAGTGGATGCAAACCTCGGAGACAGGATTCAAATCCCAGCAGAGTGAAAAACACTAGGTGAAATTTTCATATTTGCTTAAGCCTTATCGGTAGAGTTACCCGGTACTTGTGCTGGTGGGAAATAACAGGTACCCGGTGAAATAGTCGAGGTGTGTGCTAACTGGCTTGGATACCACCGTTAACAAAAGAATAGAAGAAAAGGTGGAGGTGAAGTTGTTCAGACTATGATGAAAGGGATTGATTAGAAGCTCCTATGTCATAATTCATTTGCTAATCTGTTGTCATTTTGTACATGATTCTTGTAAGCGCAACATTTTCAGGGCATATGGGTTGTTAAAATCCTATCTTTGCGATTTCAGGAGATGTTTTTCCTCTTTTTTACTGATTGTTGCATCTCTTTGTAGGTACAAAGATGCTACCAAAACTGCTTTTAAGTCCTCAACTCGACTTGAATGCATGATGCAAGATTATCCTAAAACGCTACCTCCTTCAGCTAGGGTTGGATTCACCGTAAGTAGATATCAGTACTGCTTTTGGCGTCTGATTCTGTTACTTATGTTGTTAGTCATCTACTGTCAATTTATCCAAGTGTGGGGATCTCAATGCTTCTTACAATGACTCAGGTGATGGATGCTTGGCTTGCTTATGCACCTGTGAAGAACAACCCAGAAGATGCTGCCAAGGTATGATGAGCCATTTTCTGCTTTCAGATAATTTCTGCTGTTATATGTGCAAGAAATAATTTCAGTAAATTTGGCATGTCTTTAAATTGGGGCTGGCATAACATTTTGATTGTCATGACAAAATCCATCATCCCCTACTTCTACTTCTTGCTTCTCATCGAAAGCTCTGATGATTTAGTGATGACTATATAAAAAAATTATACTGGTTGGGTATGGGCCCTTGGCTCTATTCTGAAATTTTTTAGTATTCAGGCCATTGGACTGAAGAATCGGTGCTTCTGGCTTTCTTTCTTTGAACTCGACGGTAAATTTTGTATCAAATAGTTACCAGAAATTTTTCCAATTTAGATCGTTATCATGTGTTTTCTAGAGTGATTTCGGCTTCAAGCTCTTTTACTGAGTTATTTAGACCTTGTGCATACTTGTCAGATACTATAATTTGGTTGTGTAGGTATTTAGTATCAAAACCCAAGCATGTTTGTGGAGGCAACATGATAACATTGTTGAATCTTTTTTCTTGCATATGCAATCATAAGCTTATAATTAGTTGGCAAGCTTGCTAAAACTTACGCTAAAAGTGAAAAATGCAGTGACATATTCTTCTACTTTATTTTTTCCTTCTTCGTTTATAGCCACTGTCCTAACCCCTCTGTCACCAACTAAGAAAGTTTGAAACTGCTTACTGACTTTCTCAAGTCCTTTTTTTGACTTGTAGTTCTTGGGCTTGGTATTTTTTAAAGTCTTTCTGGACAGTTGTTACTGAAAATAGCTTTTAGGTTGTTGTTGCTCTTTATGTGATTTCTTGTGGTTCACTTTCTAACTGTGTTTCAATTGTCTCCTTTACAATGAAAGGTGCCGAAAGGAAATCCCTACCACAGTGCCACTTCAGGAGAAATGGCCATATATCGCTCTCACAGCCTCATTCTAAGAAAGGTATTTCTTTTCTTCTGGGAATTCAAGTGGAAATTTGAACCTCTTCGCCACTTCGGAGTATTTCTTTCTTGACCTATGGGTATTGATATATTATGCACCAATTGTAGTGCACACCCTCTATAGGAGGCAGCATAAGGAAAAGATTGCTGGAATCTGA
>JACEIK010007622.1:29808-40842 GCA_018107945.1 Datura stramonium | reverse complement strand
CTTTTTATTTCTTATTTATTTAATATTATATTTTTGCACTGTTGAGAGTGAAGACGGAGACTCATCCATTTAATATTTTTTCACGATTCTTGCCAGATCATACTTCAAAATTAATCTCTAATATCTATGATCAATAATCTGATATATAAAGAGCCACTTGTATTGGGAAAAGAGAAAATGAACTTTCTAATTTCAAATTTATCTATCAGTCAAGTATTTTGGACTCATCCCTTTTTAAAAATTTTTTTTTTTACTTGTAAATTATATTATGGAACAAAATGATATACTATAAAAATTAGATAAGATGTATTGAATAGTCATAATTAAAACGCAAATAAGCAATACTACGTGAATATTCTTTAATTGCTCTTAATGTAGTTGTTCATACCGGTTAGCTTTCTGACTAGTTAACTCAGCTGGACTGCGGCAGTGGCAAGATTGTGGGCATGTTAGCCTTGTTACTTGGCATATGCAGGGGTGTGATCAACATGCAACGGAATAAGACGGCAACAAGGTGTTGTTAAAGTCATGATGTGTGTAATGGCACCAAGGCATGACACCAAAGTGGCAAGTGAGGACCAAAGACTTGAGTGCGGCAGGGTAGCTTGGTAAGGACTTGACAAGGTGTGGGAAAAACAATATCATGAGGGCATGACACTCATAATCAAGACAAGACATTAAGCCAAAGACTAACACGGCTAAGGCAGCAAGGCGTGGGACATTAATGACAAAACAAGGCAAGGCAGTTTGCAGATGGCACAACATTGGCATGGACGAAGGGCATTAAGCGGGAGCAATGCCCAACAGTAGTGCACAAATGTCACGCCCCAAAATTAGGGTAGGGCACGACTGACACTCGATACTAAATTGATCGAGAAGCCAGCTATATAGCATCTGTAGCTGTACCAATAAGGCCGACTAGGCCACCTGTCACAATCAACTAAGATAGATACTGGATCCATAAGGTCTCAACAATAATGAATAAACAACTGGAAAGCCGACAAGACTATAATAAAGCTAAACTGAGCAACGGAAAGCCGGCAAGGCCACAAAATAGAACTAAATTATACAGACTAGTCTACATAAACCTCTAAAGAATAAACAAACTAAAATGCATGGGACAGGGCCCTAGCCTACCCATACTGTACAACAAAATCCAAAATAACCAAAATCGAAACATAGCTCCTAAAAGAGAGGAGCATACCGATACTCAGCTAAAATTTGGGCTCCTACTACAACTGCCGATCTAAGTCTCTACCTGCACTTGCAGCACAAATGCAGGGGTCCCCAGGCGAAGGGACATTAGTACGAAAGAAATGTACTGGTATGTAAGACTGAAAACTATAAACATGTAAGATATCAACAATAACTGAGCCAGAGGTAAGGAATAGTAATAACCTGGAACTCTGAAAACTGAAACCTAATAATAACTCTATACTGAAGTACAAATACAATCAAGTAATGAACAAGAAAAACTATAACTGTAGTGCCGACAGCCAACCGGTCATAATCCATATAAAGTTTGTTCGTTGGTGTACCACATCAGGGTATCATCCATATGATATATATCCCGCCAGTATAATCACATCGCGGAGTGGGTCAAATAGGTATAAGTCCTGCCAATATAAGCACATCGGAGGGTGAGTCAAATAGGTATAAGTCCCGCCGGTATAAGCACATCGGAGGGTGAGTCAAATAGGTATAAGTCCCTCCGGTATAAGCACATCGGAGGGTGAGTCAAATAGGTATACATCCCGCCGGTATAACCACATCAAGGGTGGGTCAGTAGTCTTAATCATGATTATAAGTGGAGCTGATAGGGCTCATACCATGTGTTTCTAATACATATAGCATAGACATGACTAATTCTAAGTCTGTGGCTTAAATAGGCCTTTATCGTAATCCATCACTGCAAGTATGAGCATATAACATGGAAAGATTGCAAATAAACACTTAGATACACATATTTAAAGACTTATAGAAATCATAAGAAGGCGCGGACGATATAAGAGTTTCAACAAGATTTATAGACCATGTTCTAAGGACGTTGGAGCTCGGAATTTCGGTAACTTATTGCTCAGCTTAAGGGAGAGGGATTATGAAATCTCCGCTTGGCCACACGAACTTCATAACACATACACAAAAAGGTAGACAACTACGTTAAGAAATTTCCATCTCGATACACTTGTTTACCCTTACTAAGTGTAACGTCATTTCTTCTCTTGTGTTCGTTTATTCGTCGTTATCTTAGCTTCTTTTACCAATTTCTTTTAGCAACCAGCATATTAAACACATTTAACATCACAGGTATATCATAATATAAAGAATCAACTCATAGTGTCCATGTCGAGTGATCTCTAGACTCAATTTATAACTATATCAACACAAAGCGACAACAAGTGTATAGATTACATCTTTTGCGTCATATTCACAAGCTTCAACACTTTAAAAATTATGGATTAATATCAAATAGCTTCAACACTTGGATAGAGTTAGAACATGCTACCAACATAATCTTAGATACATATGAATGTTGGACTTATCAACTATATGAAAATGTGCTCGTAAACAAGAGATAATGNAAAATAAAAGAAAAAGAAAAAAATAGGAAATAAAGGTTGGACTTATCAACTATATGAAAATGTGCTCGTAAACAAGAGATAATGGACGCCTTACATACCTTGTTCCGACAAGTTTTCCTTAGTCAATTCTTTTCTATAACAACCAATGTTTAGCTTCTTCAATTCTTTGAGTTTACAATCATGTAACAAGGCTGTTTTAAGCTAATTTTTCTAGCCAAAATGTCACATCAATAGGCAGCCCCAACAACAACACAAAACAACATTTTAACATTTTTTCTACAAGCTTAATTCCACAAATTTAAAGGGAAATGAAAATAGGAATTTACCTAGCTTTCCTTGTGATCAACTTCCACAAATGTAAAGTGTATTTTCAGTAAAAGTACATCTGCACCAACATCCTAAAATGAGCAGCAACTTCACCCAATCAACACACACAAAAAACCCATCATTCTTGTCTTCAACCTCTAGTTTTAGCTTATGAATTCTTGCAAGTTTAACGAGTAGAACAGTAATCTCTTTTTTGTCTTCAACTTCTAATAAGATGGAGTATATTTGTATCTTATTTATGCCTCAAAAACGTAGCAAGAACACTGCTCAAAATGCAACAAAAGCTTCACCTACACACCACCTACACCTTACAAATGATTTTCTAGCTTTGGCTTGTGTTTTAATTGAGGTTTGGTTGATGTTTTCTCCTTGATTCTCCTTAGCTGTTTGCTGGAAAATAGAGAGTATTTAGAGGTACAAGCAAGCAGCTTAAATATTAGAAACTTATGGAATGAATTCAAGATAAGGGCAACACTTATATATACCAAGTGAGGTGGAGGACAAGGCAGCATGGCATGCTGGCCATCACGCCAATTCACTGGTGTGACATGTTGGCCAGTGCGTTATCTGGCCAGCCCATGCCTCGCGGACTCGTTCTTCATGTTGTCTATGCATCACGTCTCCCCAACACTTTCACGTTACACAACTCCAATCCTTCACATACACACACCAATATTTTAATTGACCAACATAGGAATACTAACATTATTTAAACGACAAAATTTTTTTTGGGGTGTAACAACAAAGTTAGGCTATGGCAGGCACATGAGCTACGAAGTCAGCCAGACACAGGAAGACGACTGTTACAAAACGCATTCCATGCACATGGCGGACGGTTGGGCGGTTGAGACTTTTTCAAATTCAGTTGTCGCTAAGTTTAGGCGCCTATTAATTTGAATTCCCCAAGCAGTTGTGGGTTGTCAACTACATAGCATAGGAGTAGACTGAGTGGGCCAAATATTCCTATGAACTGGCGCCACGTTTTGGCAGGTGGTTGGCATACGAAATTATAAGTGTACAGCCTGCCTTTATGGGAAAAATGAATTTTGTATTCTAAGGGCCCGTTTGGACATGCAAGATGAAATCATGAGATGAAATCATATGAGATGAAGTTGAAGTTTTGTTTGGACATGCAATTTGAAATTTTTAAGTTGTATTTTTTTCTCATGGACATAAACTCCCCATAAGTTGCGAAACTATTAAAAAAGTTTCAATACTTATACAATCTTACCAAATAAATAAAAGTTCATAATAAAGTATAATACATGTCAGAAAGTCATTCTAAAAAAAATACAACATTTATTGATCGAACTTTAATTTAATAAAAAATAAAATTGAACATGAGTTGTAGTGTATTACTCCTTCCACATAGTTGGCAAACTTATATCCGATATAAATGGTTAACAAAGGTTGGTAAGATTAATAATACCAACAATAAATTTTATTTACGTCTAAAATTAATGGTTGGTAAATATAAAATGATGAAACTTTTTTTTTTAGAAAATACAAATTTGTGGGTCAAATTTTGTATTTGAAAAAAGTCCGTCTCATGATTTGAAATCTCAAATTAAGCTTTTTGAAGAATTTGGGATTTCATCTCATGATTTGATTATGAGATAAAATCGCATGTCCAAACACTGATTTCATCTCATAATTTCAAGTCACGACATGAAATCGCATGTCCAAACACCTACTAAGTATTAGGGGTAGTACTCGTGAGGCAAAATCTAAGAAGGCCTAAAAAGATCTTAGTACCTAAATTGGTACGAAATTATAAAGTATTCTTGTATTCACTTAATGATATGAGTAAGGAATCGGGTTCCTGTAAATTTGTGTCTTGTCTTTAGTACCTTACATTCGTTTTTCTTTCATATATTGCTGACTTAAATGACTAATTGTTTTCCTTTAGTGTTGCTGCCTAAAATCGAACAAAAATTTGGCAAAGTGTTGGTACAAGTTGAGTCGGTCAAGGTGTTGACTATCGCGTAGGGACAAACCTCCACTGTCAAGTGTGTAAAAACGCCCCTATGACAACAATATCCATGATGTTGAGTACAACCAATAATATCAACTTTGTATAAAAAATAGTGAAAAGATGAATGTAGCATTTGTTAAAGCTAATTGACGTTGAGATGATTACAGAAAAAGTTGTGTACTTACGATTATTTTAAACGAAAATAAAACTAACAAAGTGAAGAGAAAACTCAATCCGCTTCACTCCGATGTCATCCCGGGTTCGACTGATTCTTGCATAATTTCACTCCATCACTTCCGAAGTCCTATAGAGTCAAAAACCTATAAATTATCATGCATTTAGAAATTCAAAGTGGAAACTTAAATGTTATTTTCGATATATATATACCTATACTTCTTTCGTTCATTTTTACTTATCACTTTTCGTTCATGTTTACTTATCGACGATACTAAAAATATATTTTTTTTCTTTTATTTATTATTTTTAACACATAAAAAAAATATTCTTTTTCATATTTTTTTCTCAATATTAATTACTTATTCCTCGAATTTCTTTTTTAAAACCTAAGACTAACCACTAATTAATATAAACATTATAATAAAATACTCATATCTAATCATTATAATTAAAAAGCATATAAAATCAAAACTAAATAAATAAAAGTGAATAGATAAAATATATGAGGAGTAGTAGTAATAAGTTTTGTAAGAATATAGTTTATTGAATTGCGTGAAATTAGGCCTTATGGAAAAAGAGAATTCGTTTATGTTAGTTGATTTGATTAAAACATAAAATAACTAATAAGCATTAAATATTGAAGAATATTTTAAAACTCTGATATTGATTTTATAAAAACAAATAATTATATATTTTGATAGAATTAAGCTAAAGATAAATATTTTTTTTGTTTTGTTAAAATGACTGAAATTCTCATAAAATTATTTTAAAAATACATATAAATTTAGAGAATTCTGATGCGAATGTGAGGTATAACATGGAGAGTTAGTATTTTTGTTTTCAGAATAGTATTTCAAATATTCCAAAAGAGACATGGATAAATATATTTGAAAAAATAATCAAACCAAAAGATGCTTCTAAATTAAAAAGTTATAAGTTGAGAATGATTAACTTCTTACGATTTTAACTTACAAATATTGGCTTATTATTAAATAAATGATTTTGATGTTTACCGAACATAATAAATCAAGATGTATTTATAAACTAATTTAATCAACTAATAAACTCACTCAAACGCCTTCTTTACGAAATAGATTTATCTTCAAATGACCATCATTAAAAGTTTCAAAATCACAAAATGAGAGAATTATGGTAATTAAACTAGATGATTATTTAAACATTTAACTTATTAATGAATTTTTCTCTCCATTTATCCTCCCCTTCTGTTTGTTGTGTAATGATAAAAAGAAATTTTTGAACAAAAAAAGTGGAAAAAGGAAGAAGTCACGAAAGAAACAAAGGCAAGAAGACAAAAGAAGGCGTGCGTAAAAGCAAATGGGTGGCCTGTTATGTGCCGTCACTTCGATGACACTGCCCGAGAAGAAAAAAATGGTTGGACAAACAAGAAACCACCATATGAATATGAAAGAAAGGGACAAAATCAGATTATGAATTGGACCCCCAAACCAAAAATTGAGCTTTCAATATTTTCATCCATCTTTTATGGACATTATCTTGCCTTATTTCGCATCAAACGAAATCCTAAATGTAAAATGAAAGTTAAAAAGTTGACCTTATAAAATGGGAATATGAAGTACTTTTTTAAAAAAAATTTGTTTTGCATAATCCATTACATATCGTACTGGAGTGTGGTGGATGCAATGAAGGCTAGCATCGTATTTTATCATGTGATAATGCGCCACAAAACTTAAAAGTAAATTCTATAAAGTGATTATTAGACCAGTTATGTTGTATGAGTCTGAGTGTTGGCTAGTCAGAGATTCACACATCCAGAAAATGAACGTGGTGGAAATGAAGATATTAAGATAGATGTGTGGGCATACTAAAAGATAGGATTAGGAACGAAGATACTCGAGACAAGGTGAGAGTGACCTTCATGATGGACAAGATGAGGAAAATAAGACTGAGATATTTCAAACATGTGAAGAAGAAATGTTTGAATGCGCTAGTATGGAAATGTGAGAAGATTGACTATAGTAAGTCTAAGGAGAGGTTTAGAATCAGAAAAGAAAAGACAAATAGAAATATTGTGAAGAGGTGATTAGCTAAGAAAAGACAAATAGAAATATTGTGAAGAGGTGATTAGCTAGGACATAACACACTTGCAGTTCACTAAGGACATGACCCTAAATAGGAGCTAATGGAGGTTGAGAATTAAGATAGAAGATTAATAAGTAATCAAGTGTCATCTAGTTTTCCTTCTTAATTTGTAATGTCATTGTTACTTTCTTATCATTTTACTCTTTGATTTTAGTGTTATCCATTGTTTCCTCAGCTTCATTTACCATATTATTTGATTGCTATTGCTTTTTTTTCTTCATTATTTTTATATATCTGATTGACTGATTTGATATGCTTTTTTTGAGTCGAAATTCTATTGAAAACAACCTCATTACCTTCACAAGATAGGATAAAACTGCATACACTATCTTTTCCAAATTTCATTTGTGGGATTATACTGAATATGTCGTTGTGGCAAGTCACTTTTTTTTTTTTTGGAGAATCAAATTACATCTGCTGAGAACTTAAAACAAGTTTCAAGTGGAATAGCATATCCACTTTTGGAAAACACACTCCAAATTTCTCACTTACAACCACTTAAATGTTAAAGTAATCAACAGTTCTACAAAATCAGCATTGAATTTTCTTTATAACAAAGAAAGACAAAATATTTCTTCTCAATGGTTGAGATACTTTAATACAATAAGAGAGGAAGGAATATACTTGAGAAATTAAACCACTCTAAGAATGTCCCAGAGAAGCTATACATATCTTAATTAATTAATTAGAGTATCTCTGCTTGATTATGCCCCCTCTACTTTCTTCCAAACAAAAAGTTGGCCATTTCTTTTTAAGTTAAATAGAAAAATTACATCTCAACTTCCCCAGTACAAGAGAAGAAGAATCATGGCTATTTTCCACCACATAATGCTTAACCTCTTTTTGGGAAATGGAGGTGCTGCAGACTTCATGTTCTCAATCCTTTGGACCAAACAAATAAAGAGGAGACCAGTTAATATACGGATGCTTAGGTATTTTCTTATGGCACATTTGCTCGGATCCTTCTAAAATGTTATTGTACATGTGTCGGTTCCTCCAAAAAATGAATAATTCTAAAAGATCCAACATGTCTCGTGATATTTTTGAAGGATTCGAGCAACATGATGTTTCATGAATAGAGAAATTTCAAATAACAGTCAACGTTACCTGGGACCGGACGTAGCATAGATACATTTTTCATGACCTAAAACATAAAACAATGGAAATGTTACAGCATTATGTTTTTCATGCCTTCCCAAACAAAAGCAATCACCTCTTTTCAACAAACAAGTTATAAACAGGTCAAAACTATTTTTTACGTATATACCGTAGGTATTGAACCCTTTTGACTTTTCATATATTTGCTTTTCTACATTTCGCATCTTTTTGATAAAAATTCTAGTCCCGCCATTGCCAGCAGCCCAAGAATGCAACAACTACTGCTAAGTGCTAACCAATGTCTATTGTTGAACAACAAATCAAGCATTTTTCACAAATAGGTTTTTGCATTCATCGAAATTATGAAGAAAACAATTTTATGAAATGCTTACTTGGGTTGTTTTTAGTCAACATAGCAGTTCCTCCAAAATTGCAAGCAATATCAGAATTACCATTCTGTTGGTAGTAATTATTGAAAGCAAACGAAGCATGGGATAAAAGGGTATTGGGCTCAAAACACGGGCCACCCGCTTGAATGGGCCTGCAATCCGCCATGCCCAATCCACAAGCCCAGTCCAATGCATTCTGCAAATCAAACTGCGGAGCCCCGGCCCGTGCCACACACCAGGTTGTGCCACCAAGGAATGTTGTGTTGCCTTCAGGAGGTGACAGAGTTGTAACTGGAATAGTTGCATCCTCCTTCTCTTGCACCATCCCTTCTACCTTTAGCACTATATGTTTTACAATAATAATGTAAGAACATGGAACTACTTTAGTGAATAAGAAACACAACTTTTGCCAACTCCAAGTATAGAAAATTGTTTTGTACAAAGCAAAAACTAATACAAACCATTAGATCAAGGATTTTAAGTTATATACACTGACAGTATCACATGTTAATAATCTATTTTTAAAGTTATCATATCAGACTTGCTATCAAGAGTTCCCTTCAATTGTAGGACAATCTAATCAAATTGGGTAAAATATTCTACGCGCCATCACTAGAACTCTGGGATATCACTTAGAAAAGAATGATCAACTAAATACCAACCTTCTCTATACATTTTCTACATTTTATGACTTCTTACCTATATATGTAGTACTCGTGTCAGATCCTCTATTATTTGCATTATTTTGGGAGGACCTGACATGGACTCTAGCAGCATTTTTTAAGAGTCCGAGCTACATAGCTCCTCGCATGCTCACTCCTCTTGGTGTTACTAGATTATCAAACTAACGACAATTATATTGTTTGAGCTAAAGCATAAAGATCTACTTTGGACACCAAAACAAAAATGAAACTTTTTCTACTTCTTATTCAAGTGTTTTGGAAGATTTAGCAATTGAATCTTAAGTCAGAAACAAAAAGTGTTGGTGTTTTAAATCATCAACATTTCTTTTAAGTAATTTTTCTCTTCCTTTAATCCAACTAAAGTTAGAACACCACAGTATCAACCAGAAAGAAACCATTTTGTTGTATCAATAAACAAATCTTCTTCTTTTTCAGTTTTTTTAACTTTTATCCTTATTCTTTTCTTCCCTTGTAGAACAACTAGCATTGACACAAAACTATTCCATTCAACTGTACATTTACCTCCCCACTAAGTAGTTCTACTCCAAGATCATTAACAATGTTCATTAAACAACAATGTTCATTAAACAACAAATATGCAGTGCAATCTCACAAGTGGAGTTTGAAAAGAGTAGCATATAAGCAGACCTTATCCTTTAACTTTGAGGGGTTGAGAGACTGTTTCCGAGAGATACTCCAATCAAAAGAACAATGGTCACTAAACAAACCAAGAAATCCCCATAACAATGAGTATGAACTTCACAAACAGACAGAGGAAAAAAAAACATAAAACTTTCTCCTAGACATAACAACAATGGAATAGAAGAAAACAAGTCTATGGGATAAACTAGAAATTAAATTGGCATGTCTTTACTAAACACTAAGTAGAGAACATCACAAAAATCAAGAAAGTAGTAGTCTTGATGGAAGAAGAAACATTACCAACAAAACATTTCATGACCAAAAAACTCAGAAAGATCCAATCTTTAAGTGCCATAGTGTATTAAAAAAGGGGACAACTAGCTTCTTCTTCTCTTCCTTTTCCTCTCTTTGTGTTTACTCTTATGAAAGAAAGGTTAAGTGTTATAATGCCTGCCCACTTTTTTAAATGCAGAGTAGATGTAGAATCAAAACATTTCTTGAAGAGAAAATTTTCTTTTTTTTAGAAAAAAAAATGTGTGTATTCTTTTTCTTTTTTCCTCTTTTGATGCGAGTAATGAACACTGAGGAAGCTAAGTACTTGTGCTGACAAGAGCTACTTTAAGCCAAGCCTCTTGGTGCACTTCATATTTATTAAATTTCAATATTTCTGTTTTTTTTTGGGTGTGGGTCCCCATAACAAAGGTCCTCGGAAGATCTTAATAGATGTGACTTGTCAGTTGCCATTATTTTCGCATATTTATCAAACTTCATCATTTCAATTTATTTATCTAATTTTTTGATTTAGTCCAATTTTTAAAAGAAAAAGAAATCTGTTTTGATGATTTTTTAATTTAAATTTTTGATAAAATATATTTAAAATTATAATATTCAAAAGTTGTTTAATATATTCTATTTAGTTTTTAGTTTAAAATTATAAAATTTAAAAATTTTTCTTTATTTTATTAAATTTTATTTTAAATTAAAATCAAATAAATAAATTAAACGGAAAGAATATATATTTAATCGATCAAAATTCTCAC
>JACEIK010007622.1:9900-23369 GCA_018107945.1 Datura stramonium | reverse complement strand
ATCATGAAAAATACGCATAACATTCAAATCCACCCGAAACTCATTCGGAATTCCTCGGTCACAACCCAAATACGCAATTCAATTATAAAACTCATTCTGGACTGGTTGGGATCATCAAATTACTAATAACAGGTTGTTTTGTTCGAAAATTGACCGTGGTCAAACTTAGCCTCCTTAAAGCTCATAATTTCAACCAAGGGTTTAAATCACTCCCGAATCACCCCGAGATCCATGCAAACTATCCAACTAAGTCATAAATAATCATCCAAAACCAACAAAGCATTCAGAACCAAAATTTGAGCTCGTTAACCTGAAATGTTGAATTTGTTCAACCCCTCAAACTTCAAACCTTCCAAGAACCGAAAATCTCACCCGATCTTCATTAGATTATCTCGGAAATAATGTCATACACCTCCGCAAGTCATGAATAATAAAATAAAGATATGGAAAGGTTCGACCTAGAAAAATGGATCTACAATCACAAAATTACCATGTGGGTTGTTACACTCCCCAGGCTTGGCTACTAACTGTGCTTCTTGAACTTCTACATTACAAACACTTATGGTAGGGACAGGGAGTTACCTTGAACGTACCCATTTTAACCATCACCTCCATCATGGAAAACATCCATAGGGTTTAGAGAAAGGGAATCATGAACACGAATCATTAAGAATTTTAAGTTGGTCATATACCTAATATAGCAGATCTTATGAGCCGATAGGGCAAATCTTAGGGGTTGTGTTCATAGAGTTGAGTGTGCTAAGCGAAATGAGTTCACATACGTAACGAGGGTCATGACATGAAGCTAAATGGGTAATATTGAGATCGTTGACTGACGGGATTATTTATCATCATAGGGTTCTGAACATAAGCATGAGTTGAGCGTAGCATCGAGCGAAACGTAAGGGAAAAATCTAAAGGGGAATGGATGGACTACCCCAAGATACTATTTATAGAACTTCCTTACTGGAACACTCAAGACCCGACTTGGTCCTTTACTTACCATTTCTGTACCTTTCACGAAATAAATCTCATATTAAATGCACAAAGGGATCTTCTACCTTGTACAGTAGTTCTCGAAACTAGAAATCATGGTAGGTTCGATAGGAAGACTTGTAACATACCTGAGACTACATTTGAGGCTGACTGCGACTTGCTCTTAGTAAACCGTGTTGCTGAGATGAGCGATTTGCTGGAGCTGCTAATTCGGTGATTAGCGCATCGGCTCTACCCTTGCCCTGCTTGGCTGATGGACAATTCCTGCGCATGTGTCAGGTCTCCCCATATCTGTAACAACTGTATGAACCCTCTAAACACTTTCCTAGGTGGTTCTTTCCACAACGCCCACAAATTGGATAAGTAATCTCCTTCGCCCTGGGCTTGTATCCCCGAACTTGAGCTAGAGACCTTTGACGGGGTTGAGAGCGACTCCCACTGCTTGACCCTTGGTGGGAACTCTCCAAGTTTTCGGTCCTGGGCCTTTTGTTCTCCCTTTCTTCCCCCTTACGCTCTCCACCCATATCCGAATCACTAAACTTAGATGGGCTCCTCTTCGTGAGTTTTTGAACCTTAGTAGTTGTCGCCTCTCCGGTAGGGTTCATTTGTGCGATAGTCTGCTAGTTAGGCTGGGTGATCATGGCCCGTATTAACACTTTGAGGACGGCCCCGAGTTCTGCATCCGTAACTTGCATGGAACCCATTGGAGTTGGTGGGGCTGGCTGACTCCCGTTGTTGTCCTGAGAAGACATGTTTCTGCACACACGTGCAGCATTAGTTAAAGGAATGGAGAGAGTCGAACTCATGGCATGAGATAGAGTTATGAAAGAGGGGAATATTTCCTAAACGTCTCATAGCCTCTTCGTCATAATTGTGGCACGCTTCACACCCATGAAAAATACTCTACTTAACACGGCTTTCGGACACTCTAGGAAACTTCAAAATCTATTTCTTTGATACCAAGTTTGTCACGACCCAAACATAGGTCCGGATCGAGACACGAGACAAGGAGCCCCGAGAGACTCCCGGTCGACCCATGGCATGAACATGCATCTAACTCAATCAATAAAATGAAAGGTTTAACATAATAATTATAACGGAAGTCTAAACATAACATAACATCAGAACCGAAATTTACATCATACAAGACAAGTTGATTACTACGTACAGTCTGAAACCCTCTAACATATCTAATGGGTTGATAGAACAACACCCCCAACTAATCCGACAAGTCTGAAACTGAAGAAAGACATAACAACCACGAATACTGAATGTCCTCGGAGGATAAGGACTCACCGATGCTAGCTGGACAGGTCTGAGTGGGGAAGCATGGGCTAAGGATGCTGCTGAGATGGACCCCTCGGACCTGTATCATGAGACGATACAGCAAAGAGTATGCGATCAGTACGTGGAATGTACCAAGTATGCAGAATAAGTAAAATAAACATTTAAAATTCATAAAAGTTCATAAGAGTAGGACAACATGAGCATAACATAATTATCATAATGCAATATAAGGCTCAAGGTTTTCAAAACATATGTAAATCATTTATAATCATACTTATGAGAGAAAAGATTTATTAAACATGACTTGAGCCAAAGTACATAATCATAATCATACATAAATCATGAGGAACAGTGGGAGATTCTTATAACCGACATACCCCATATGAGCACACATGGAGTCCGACCTGTAAACCCCTAGTCAGGAGGGTGTCCGTACCTTTCCAAGGATAGAATCATGAAAGAGGTGTGATATCACAACAGAGACCCATTTGGGCAAAAGGGGACAGTATCATGGAGGTCCCATTGTGGCTACGTTGCCGCGTAGTTCTGAGACTCGGGGCATGCTTGGGCCCCGGGTCTACTGCATGCCCCGGGTCTACTCGGTGTTAAATACTACTCCTAAAATATATATAGTGCTCATAGGACAATATACATGAGATTCATAGGCTAGTTAAAATCATGATAATCATAAGCATACTTATAATACGTGAACTAGCCATGAAAGTAAGGCCCGTGAGTCGGTCAAAATCATAAATCGATAAATCATGAAGTTCATGCATATTTGTAAAACATGTATATAGTTGATATTCATAAATTCATGATGAGCATCTGAGAGAAATCATATCATAAGTCATAAATCATAATGAGTTAATGAACATCAATATCAAAGTAGAATCATAACTTAGTTTATCATGAAGCATACATAATTTGGCATAGTTTTATAAATATTTAAATCCATAAGTTTATAATTGAAATAGTTGTAAAATCTGCCCATGATTCATGGAATATTAATTGATACATGAAGGAGATCAACCCATAGATAGATCATAAGGATTTCATAAGAATTGGGATAAAAGCCCATAGAATTATCAATGAAATTTCATGAATTAGAGAGAGATTGGGCATGGGTGTGAACAAATTCACCCATTCATAACCCCACATACCTGAGAAGGATTAATTCTACAATTCCCCTGATTGCCCAATGAAGAATTGATGAAGAACTTGGAGGACTAGACTTGGTCACCTCTTCAAATCCCTTAAACTTGCATGCATGAATAGGAATAGCCTACAATGAACTTATCCCTCTTAAAACTCATCATTCATAGCTTAAAACGACATAGTTTAGGCCTTAGGATCATAGGAATTGCGGAGAAGCTCTTACTAAATTCGCAAAGAAAAACTAACTGCGAGTCCCAACGAGGGACTAGACGAATCGTTATCACTAGGCACAAGTGATCTCCTGTCGTCAAGTGCACTACCAATTTTCCTCAAGGGTCCCCACTAGGGACCTACGGTTCTTCACTGATGACCACAACTCGTGGTCACCTTCCATTGCCTTCACTGCCAATATTCACCTGAGGCTCACCACGGGGCATACCACGAACCAGTCATGATGACCCACCTATTAGGTGCACTTCCCAATTTCTCCTACCTACGCCTCATCCCTGACCACGACTGACTCAATGAGTCGTGGGGCTGACCACGACTCATGGTCATGTCCATGGTGACCCAAAAATATAATTTTTCAACTTAAGTCATACTCCTCACCACGAGTCACTTAATGACTCGTGGTCATCCGGACGAGTCACAGGACGACTCGTTTTGTGACTTGGTGCAAAAAATCTTATTTTCTCCGTTTCAACTCCCGAGTCTGATCTTTGCGCTTCCGGGTATTACAAACACTGACTAACTGAAATAACTTAAAGCATGTAGTGTTTCTATATTTTCTTTGTTTCTTCGATTATACAGCCTTTAAGAAAAAGAGAAGAAGAACAAGGAATTCAACATAATAATGCAAAATGAAGTTACAATCTTTAATTTATTTTCTCGTATTGTGAGTTAAAAAATTGTAATTAATTTTAAAGTCTTAAATGATAGAACTTTTAATATATAAGTCGCATTCCTCAACCACGATTTATAAAAGTAAAGTATAAAGAGTAAAGAAAAATAAAAATAAAGATCAATTCAGGGGTGGCATAGCATTCTTCGTACATGATCGCATTTGAAAAACACAATTTATAAATTACAATCGGCAAAAACAATTATAAATCTCATTCTAAAAACACGACTTATAAATCGCGACTGCATTATACAAACACGATTTATAAATCATATTCTATGAACAAGATGTATAAATCGCATTCAACTAACATGATTTATATATCACATTCTTCAAACACGTTTATAAATCACATTCTACAAACACGATTTATAAATCGATTCGACTAGCATAATTAATTGTGTTATACAAACACGATTTATAAGTCGCATTAGACAAACGCGATTTATAATCAAACACTTGTTCAAATAAGTAAAATTTTAGTCAATTTTAAAGTACTACTCCCTATGTTTTAAATAAGTGGTATTTTAGCCTTTTGATTTTGTTTCAAAATAAGTGGTGTTTTACATAATCAAGAAAATATTAATGATGTTCTTCCAATTTTACCCATATTTAAATGGAGAGAGTTTTATATAATCAAGAAAATACTAAAGAATTACATATTCTTCAAGATATTTATTAAGGGTAAGTAGGTAAAAGTACATTTTTCTTTCTAGGAATGAGTAGTATTCTTAAGAGTTCTTATGTTTTACAAATTAATAAAAATAGTAGTTGACAATTTTATCTATTGTATAGTCTTTTAATGAAAAACAAAAAATTCAATCAATATTATTAAAAACTTTCATGCTTTTAATAGATACAGCTTTAATTAATTTGAAAGTTCTAAATAACAATTAATTAATAAAAAAGTAAATAATAATAATTAAATAACAATTCATTAATAAAATAGTAAATGATATATTTTATCATTTACAAAGTCTTTTAACGAAGGAAAAACAAAATAATCAATATTATTAAAACCTTTATACTTTAGTACAAATAAATAAAGGATTACTTTCTTGAAAAGAGTATAAACTATTAATTATTTGTAACAAACATTAATATTGTAAAAAAATCTCAATCATTTTGCTTGTCCCATAATGGCAAGATATGGTATAATTAGGCTTTCTTTGTCCGTTTAATTAACTTGACACAAAATTTTTTAAAAAAAATTTAAATTTTATAATCTTAAACTAAAAATATGTGAAATATATCACAATGCGCTTTCTTCTTGTGATCTTAAATATGTCATCTAAAAAGTTGAAAATAAAAAATTATCAAAAAAAAAAAGTTCTTTTGCAACTAAAAAAAAAGTAAGACAACTAAAAGGTGTTATCAAAAGATATTTCTGACCCAAATGGACTATAAAGAAAATTATTTCCTATACTCCATGCCAAACTATTTCTAAATCTCTTGAAGTTGTCTACATCCTCATAGTTAGCAGATGTAACTGAAGACACACTAATACACATAACACAATGCATTGGTTGTTAGACGATACAAAAGATTCATAAACACGATGGATGATAAAGGCTCCATATTTTCAAACTCTTAATCGGGTAGGACACAAAAACTCCCATCACTTCTTAAGAAGTCACTGCATTGTTATTCTTGAGTAGATGAAGACATGCTGATATTGATATTCTCCCAACCACCTGCATAGTTTTCAGCTATAGCTTACTCCGCCACCCTTTACAACCTCACCAATCCGGTATGCAATGCTCGTCTTCTCTACTTCCCCAAGTATCCGATCAGCTGCTTCTGGACTAACTACGAGGACCATCCCAATTCCCATATTGAAAGTCCGCATCATCTCAGCATCTTCTATTCTTCCGGCCTTCATATCAATGACCATATTGCAAACATTAAAGATGGAAACAAAACTGAAAAATTTTGCAGTTTAATTGAGAGAAAAAAGTGCAACCGATCAGTATTCCCTCTTCTTCTTTTTTTTGCAAATAATTAGTGGAAGAACATTCAAGCGTCGGAAGATCCTCACCTCTTGAATCCATTTAAAAACAGGAGGAATTTTCCAAGAGTCTTGGTAAATAAGGGCTCCAAGGCCTTTTGGAAATACTCTAGGGATATTGTCAGTGAAGCCGCCTCCTGTAATGTGGGCTATTCCTTTAACCCCTCCTTTGTTAATAATATCAAGAACCTTCATTTTCCAAATCCGTGAAACACATTACTGCATACTCAATATAAGAAAATGAAATTTTATTAATACAAATAGAAGGAAAGGAAACAAAAAGTGAAACCTGTTTAACATATATTACAGTTGGGGCAATCAAAGCTTCACCAAGTGTAATAGTTTCACCAGGAAGCTGATCTTTCAAAGAAAGGCCACTTTGCTTCAGAACCCTACACAGGTTAGCATATCATCATCATTCAAGGAATGAAAGAAAAGCATGTAAAGACGAAAGAGAGATGATATAATTTATTTTAAAGGCTAGCTAGATACATGAATTTCTCTGAAGGTAGACAAACCTTCTAACAAGAGAGAACCCATTTGAATGAACTCCACTAGATGGTAAACCAATAAGAACGTCTCCAACCTTGATACCTTTCCCATCAATAACTGAATCCTTTTTCACAATGCCCACAGCAAATCCACTGAGGTCATATTCACCTTCGGCATAGAAATCTGGCATCTCTGCAGTCTGAAACACACATTAAATCAATT
The DNA here is from genome assembly GCA_018107945.1 of Datura stramonium. NCBI lineage: Eukaryota > Viridiplantae > Streptophyta > Magnoliopsida > Solanales > Solanaceae > Datura > Datura stramonium. Next base: position 16,305 of record JACEIK010007622.1, on the reverse strand, counting down.
GAGTGCAATAATAAAAGGTGTTTTTTTTTAAATAGTAAGGTACAATAACTGAAGATTGTTTCCAATTCCAAAACCATGTTTTACCAAGTCTAGCATATAATGAATAAAAGCATATCATTATTCATACTCTAAAAAATAAAATTCTTATATACTGGATCACATCAGACAATTCTACAGTCGAAAAACACATCTTACAGTACACATTTTCGTGTCATGAAACAAAACCAATATTTGGGACCTTCATAGAGAGAGAGAGAAGATATATGCAGGAAGATATATGCAGTATTATATGACCCCCCCCCTTACACACATAATAGCACAATAAAAAGGAAGGGCGTGAAGAAACAGGAAAATGACATGCTACAAGTTTTTATGTGTGACATCTATAATGTCTCAGCGACTCTATACACACATCATCAAAAAAAAATGTAGCGCAAAATAATTAACTTAATACTGAAATTCTTTTGTTAGAAAGAGCAGCTCAATATTTTCCATTAATATATAATGTTTTTGCTGCAGAATATGAGTGTCGCAAAATTCTTACTAGGAGTGATTTTTAGAGAAAAAATGGAGTTACAGGTACCTCTCCCCCCAGAAGAGCACAATCAGATTGCTGGCACCCATCCACGATACCTTTTATGACCTGCATACATGCAAGAAGCCAACTCTTTTTTACTGGAGACAACACACCAGTATGAATAAGGCTCTAGAAACGCCAGGAAGTGAGATAGATATATGTGACCAGACTTACCTTCTCTGCAAGGTCAACATCTAGACGGCTGGTTGCAAAATAATCAAGGAAAAATAAAGGTTTTGCTCCAGAAGTGACAATGTCATTAACACTCATCGCAACCTAGGAAGAAAAGACACCATTAATCCTTGCACATCTGCCAAATACGTTCAAAGATGAATCAAACTTACCAGATCAATCCCAATGGTATCATGAATTCCCGTTTCAAATGCCAACTTAAGTTTTGTCCCCACGCCATCAGTACCAGCCACGAGGTATGAATCCCCTTCTCAGTAGAAGAGAAAAAACAAAAAAGAAGAATTTACAAAATTAAGATCTGAAACAACAATGAAAGGACCAAAAATCAAAAAGGGAAAAGCATACTCCATCTATTGCCTATGCTGCCATAAAAAATAGAGCAGATAGATAAAGGGGAACTTTGAGCAGGAACAAGCTAAGGATTACTAGTATTAAAGTTTCTAGAACTCCATAACCTACAAGTCTTAAAATCTATACTACACTAATTTAGTTGAACAAACTTGTTTGTTTCTAGGTTCCACTGCGACTTCAACGTTTTATGATACTCGGCATCAGCAAAAACAGGTTTGTAATATATATAACCGACACTTTGGGCTGGCAAAATGATGTCAGATTTTCAGATTTCCAAACCAATATTATACTCTGAGAAGGAGCAGGTTATGTCATTTTATGCTTAAGGCCTCAAATTAAATAAGATATGTGCGCACGGAAAAACATTTATCCACTTGGCTGGAAGGAAAGCAAAAGTAAAAATTATATGGTGCTTCTTTGGCAGTTTCTGCCGCTACAACTGTGAATAGTTGCAGGCAAGTGAGATGGGATACTCACGAAGGGAATGAAGTTTGCAAGGAACTCCGAATGCTAAATACATGACCTAGCAAAGTAGAAAGTAGCCTAAATTGTTTTTTATTTTATATAAGTAAGAAAATAGCCTAAATTCAAGAACTACTACTTGCTTTGCAAGCCAAACCTACTATCATGATAAACTTCGACGCCAGCAGGCCAAGCTACAAGCAGTTGAAATTATGTCTTATAGGTAGAATTAAACCAACTTTCTGACCCCGACGCATAAAGAACCCATATGCAAGAAATATTTGCTACCAGTCCACCAGAAAATCCTCAATACAACAACAGCAGCATACCCAATATGATCCCACATGGTGGGGTAGTAAACCCCGAATGTTAATGCAAAATACTACAAGGAGAAGACTCTTCTCCAGTCCCTGAGAACAGAGATGACTATGCCATTATATAATTATAAATGAGCATTTAACTTTACTGTTTTTTGGATCTCTTGGGCTTTTCATCTCAAAATTTTGTTTAGATTAACTATTGAAAATACAATATGATGCTAGGACAAAGAAGTGACTACCAAGTTTCACAGGGACAAATCCCAGCTACAGCATCTAGTTTGTGCCCATTTACTCCATCCTAGATGAGGAAAATTACACCGCACCTGTGCTGTAGCAAGATGCCCGGTGGATCGGTCAAAATGCATGCAGCCTTGGCCCGACAATACCGTCATCACAAATATCTTTTAAGAAAGTTCCAACCATGGTATCCATTCTCAGTAATAAAATTTACTTTTTTCACTGAAAAGAAGAATGCAAACTTGAAATGTCACCTCCCAGCCAATATCCAGAATAGTTTACAAAACCAAATTTGAGCAAGCTCAAGAAAATGTTTTCTAAAGCATTTTCCTGTAATCACGGCAGCAGCTTATTGATTGAGTGGTCATTTGATTTTTGAAACAAGAAAAGTTTGATTTTGGCTTCATCTAAACAAATAAGTCAGTGCTTTCAATTGAAGATGCCGTGCTGAAGAATTAACCAACAAAAAGAAGGCTAAAGGAAAACAATACCTAATGGAAAGAGACCTCCAAATCCCCCAATTCCAGGTGCCATTTTGGCTATTCTCCTCACAAGCTCTGATCCTGCATCAATGTCCACACCAGCATCCTTATATGTAAGACTGCTGGGCTCATCTGCAGCAGTGTCCACCTGACTGGCACTACAAGTAACCGAGAATGCAATGCTTCTCTCCCTGTTACTTCTAGCATTTATATCTTTGCATAAAGGCAATAGCTTCTTTGAGAAGCCTTGGAGCTTGGGTACACATGATTTTGGCTCAAAGACAGAGGATTTCAAACGACAAACGGGGGATGCAGCAATGCACCTGGATAGTTCCAAATTTGCTCCACAAGACGTGTTCATGGCAACCCAAGGAAAAAGCTGCTTGATGCTCAACTAACAAAAATAACCAAACAAAAGAGAACACAGTCAGAAGCGTATCCATAATTTAAATATGATAGGATTCATATTGTTGGATCCATTACTTTGAATTATGGGTTGGAAATTTAATTTGCAATTCTAGTGAATTTCACATACATATATACTATATATGCTTCACCTGCCACCAAAAAGAGTTACATCCAAAAGAAATTTTACAATAATAGTACGTTCTTCAAACAAATAATTTCACAAATTAACACATGGGCTTGCTCTTGCTCCAAATATATGGAAGTCTAAATATTAGACTTGACACAAGAACAACACTAAACTAAGAAAGGTGATAGCTAATAACACATTATTCAATTTCAAAACTCAACAAAGTTAACAACTAGTAAGGGCAGAAAAATAAAATTGGATAATAGATGTGGAGCAGGAAAAAAAAGATTATAAGAAGAAAAAAGAAGATAAGAAGTTTTATGAACTATACATGCAGCTACCATACCTCCAAAGAGTAAGCAACATTAGTTAAGAACTATACATGCAGCTACCACATCTCCAGCAATGCAAACAGCAATTAGGAACTGTACAAAGAAGATATGAATTTTTATGCAATGAATGCAACCACCATACTTGCAACGACATCATCAGTACAACATTTAGCATGAGCAGTCGGCTGTTAACGGATTGGTCGTAGGTTTGAATCCTACTTGGGAGACTTTTTAGGTATTGCTTCTAATTCATCGGCTCCCAAATAGTCCACAGGAGTTACTAAAAATTATAAATCAACTCTCCATTCCATAGCCTAAAGCCCATAAATGTAGCATTTTATAGCTTAAAGGTTAAAATCAAATCCTAAAGATTGCAAAATAAACCACCAAAGATAAACCCCAATTCAACACTCCTCTAATCATATATTATCCTGCAGCACCAAACAACAAGAACACTACAATCAAACACCAGTTAATACAACAATTACTTAAGCATCGGAGTCGTCTATTTGAATCCTCAATGTTAATTGAGCTAAAATTAGACAGATTCATTGCACTAAAATAACCCTGAATGAGCTATCCGCGTCTTATAACATCTCTAATAAATTACTAACGCAGATGTTCATCAACAACACAAAATAAAAAGCAGTGCAACAGATACCAAACTCCCTAAATTGTCCAAATTAAGCAACAGCATAAAATTTGGAGCTTATCCGACCCGAAAACAACAGACCCAAGAACCCAATCCATCGAATCACCAAAAGAATCAGGTCATATCAGTCTGAAGCCTTCAACTTCTCCATACTCTTATTCAACTGCTCAGTAACCAATGCGGAGCAGAAAAAAAAAAGATTATTAAAAAAGAAAAAAATGTAAGCACCTGCTGGGAGCTAGGCGAGGGCAGGACTTCAACAGCAATGGCGGTAGTGGGCTGAGGAGAAGCTTTTGAGCACAATGGGGTTTGTAACCTGGAACGTTATACCCTAATCTTTTGGAATTTGGTTCACTATAATATTCACTTACTACAGCACTACTTTTCAAAATTATTAGTGTACCCTATTCTTTCTCACCTTTTTCTTAATTAACTTTTCTAAATATCTATTTTACTTTTATATTATTAATTTTTTATTTTTTAAAAAATTAGAAAAACAAAAAAAAAAACATGTAATTTAATTAAAATTAATTTTTTATTAAAAATATTATTTTCATTAAAATAAAAGAAAGAGAAATATCAGTTAAGTATAATTGTGTCGTTCAACCATGAAATAAATGAACGAGGATGAAACATAACTTACATTAATAATAAAAAAATATAATATAACTTTATAAATATATTTTAATGTAAGATTATATATTAAAATAAAATATTAAAAAAAACAAAAAACCAACCAAAAAAAAAGTAATAATTAAAAATTAAATTTTAAATTATAATTTAAAAATATTTTTTGTGATAATCAAAATTCACTTAGTTATATAGATAATGTAGAATAAGAGATAAGTAAAGCTTAAATATGCATGCACATAAATAGAAAAAATAATAGTTACTGGAAATAATTAGCAGCATTATATTTTGCAATAAGTTATAAAAGAATTATTCTACTTATACATTAATGAATTTAAATAAGAAAATCTACAAATACCTATAAATACTTGGGTTACAAAAATAAAAGAATCATATATAATATAAAAAGTGTTAAATTGATTGAAGAAACACTTGATTGAAGATTGAAAATGTTATAGTGGTTAATAAGGATTGCATAAAATAAGGGAGGAGGATGATTATTTTTAAAGTTAAAGGGAAAAGTTTAATTTTTAAATTAAAATTGAGAGGATAAATGATTATGGTTTGTGTCCTTTACTTCTTTTGTCTCAAATTATATGTGTGTTCCTCCCCTTTAAGAAAATAATAAGTAAAAGAAATTTTGATCATTTTATTTTTATTTATGTCTTAAAAAGTCTCATAACAATTTATTTTCTTCTATAATAAAAAGTTAAATCAATTCATTTGCACATCATTCTGGGTAGGAATTTTCTTGTGTTTTTATTATTATTTCATAACAACGAGCTATATATATTGCCCTCGTCTATTCTCCTGAATCCCTATCATTTTACCCCTATCTTTCTCTTCTTCATATTATTTTACGGTAATGCCATGAGCGTATTCAAAATATTTGTTACTTTCACTATATTACAGATTTACACGTATTTAATAATTTTATCCATTAGAACTTGAATTATCTAGTATTGAATAAAATTATATAGTATCTTTTGATATGTTATTGAGATTAAACTTGAAACCTCTTGATTTTCATCACATTTTATTTATTACCAGGTCATACCATCAAACGTAAAATTTTATAGTGCAAGCTTTTCAATGAGATTCAAACTCTTCACATTAACTTAATTGTTTATTTTAGGCATAATATATACCTTGCGACCCTCCTACACAGACATTGTTTATTTAGTACATACCTAAATTATTTTTATGCTAATTACGTACCTCCTAAACTTTACGGTTGAATAACTTTATTTTGTAATGATGACATGACAAAAGAGTGCGAATACACTATTTTTTGGGTGTGCAAGAGTGAAGAAAACGCGTAGAATTTTTTTTAAAAATAAATTATTTTCAATTTTTAACTGTCACATAATATGTAACTTTTTCATCCTAATTGTGTATTTTCTTTTTTTACTTCTTCATAATATGTTACACATAGTTTACCTAAAAAAAAAAAGAAGAATTATTTTAGATGCAAATGGCTATTTGTATGAATTATGTAGTTCTTCTTTTTTGGAGCCTAAGCCAAATTTGTATAAACAACTTGACCAGAACTCCATTATTTTTAGCAAGATAAACTTTTTAGCTAATATAAATTTATGTTGTATTTTTGCTAGACCTCCATTATTTTTAATCAAT